>JBBBDQ010000845.1:1362500-1552500 GCA_037127315.1 Ascarosepion bandense
ATTCAAGAAAACACAAGACTTACTTTCTCCGTTTTTTAAAGAATACAGCGACATAATCTGCGAACTGAATTTGCATACCATATGAATTCGTTGCCTTCACTTACGCTAAATACCCATGGGAATGGAATTTATCCATCGCTTCTTTCTCTAGGTATGTATTAAACAGCATAAAAGATTGGGTTCTATAGCATTGCGTAGCAACCAGTCTACCAAAAGAAGCAACTTACTGCTGGAAAATCTTCTGTTTATACAGTCATGACTCTTTCGAGAAATAATCGCACAAGGGTATATTACTTATAGTACTTAACACACTGATCTTGTGTGAAAGCTTCCCTGAATTCCACAATCTTGAATTCTGCAAGACCCGTGTTATTGTTAATCTATACACAACATTTACATATCTCTACTTCATACAACCTATTGTCACTTTTATATACTTGCCATTTAAGAATATAATATCTACCCTGTGAGAATCGCAAAATTTTCCTTCCCTAACTTTAGCATATACAGAAAGAAATACATTAATTCGACCACGAGTACAGGAATTAAATTTGTGAATGTTTTCTGCATCTCATTAAATGATTTAATATCTGTAAGAACGTCACAAACTAACCCTTTTGCAAAAAAAAAGTAAATATTTTTCTTAGATACAATTTTGCGTTTATTGTTCTGAAATGAATAGGACAAATTTTACGACGGTCAAATATTTCAGAATCTATCGTATTGACGACTGTCCCCAGGGGGCTTCAGATTGTATTTATTGAACAAAAAGAGATTAAAAAGTTGGTAATCTATTTCTCTGAAGTAAGAAAGAGACACCGTGAAAAGGACTGAAACGACGTGAAATTAAGAAGGAAGATAAGACCTGATCTTTGAATAATTAAAAAAAAAATGAAAAGAGAAAAAGGTTAATTGCGCCTGCGAATGAAAGAAATAAAGAAAAAAAGAATAGCGGTATTAAGTAAAAAGAAATCAATAGATTTATGTATACGAACTGGTATATAGCAGATACAGAGAAAATTGAGAGCAGAAAAATGAAGTAAAAACAAAAGATATACTGAATGTAAAAATGCAAATCACACACACAAAAAAAAAATAAGGACCAAGGGGAAGTAAGAAGGTAAACAAATTTTGAAAATAAAAAAAAATATGATGCAAGTGACCATGCAAATAAACAAATGAAATAAAATATCATAAATTGAAAGAGAAATAATTAAAAATTATTTTGTCGCTAGAATATAACGCAAAAATAATAATATGAAATAAAATAAAATAAATTCGCAGGAAAGCCCAAAAAAGTTATAAAATTCGACGACAAAAACAAAATACAATGAATAAAGAAATAAAGACTTTTAGATTAAATTAATTGAAAAACAATCAAGAAAATTAAATATTACCTAAAAATTGCAGAAATGAAATTTGTGACTGTCTATACTAAGGATACTATGGTACATGAGTGCACCTAAAAAAAGGGGTACCTAGAGGTGGTGTAATCTGTAGCCAGCTTGTCCTGCTAAAACCTTTGCAACTGAGTAGTGATTTTTATCCTCACTGTGAGACACGTTCATTCGGCCCTGTACCACATATTAGAAAAAAGAGTGTACTTAGAAAAGTACTGATAGCTATTTATTGGCAGCTGATATATCTTCTGGTCTCGCGTTTATATCAAAATGGGGAAAAAATTATAGGTTATATTCATTGCCTTGAAAACAAAACTAATTACAATACATCATCGCCAATCGATCTCTGAATTATCCCCAAACAAGAAGAAGGTATGTTCACCTCAGGTACACCCGATGTCTTAAATCATTGCTGGGTATTAAACTTAAACTTAGTTGTGAAGCAGTGGAGCAGTGGATAAATTAAATAAATTCGCAGGAAAGCCAAAAAATAGGTTATAAAATTCGACGACAAAAAGAAAATATGATAAATGAATAAATAAAAACTTTTAAATTAAATTAATTAAAAAAAATAAAGAAAATTAAATATTACCTAAAAATTGCAGAAATGAAATTAGAAAAATAAATTCAGAATTATTTTGAAATTCTTCAAAGAAATAATATAAAAAGGAAAATATATTATCAATGGCAGTATGAAAAATAGAAGAAAGGTTATCTACATACAATAAATATTAGAAAGTAGGAAAGAAGAAAACTATAAATAAATAGGGAAAGTAAGAAATAAGTTAAATAACGAAAGAAGGTAAGAAAAAAGAATTAAAGAAAGAAAGAATGAAAGAAATAAAGAAAAATAAAAGAAAGAGAGAAAAATAAAAGAATAAAAGAAAAATAAAAGAAATGTTATATACTCTTACATATTAAAAGTTGTAAAAACCTGAAAGAAAAGAAATTAGCAGGAATGCATAAAATAAACAGATTAATAGAAAAATGACAAAAGAGAAAGAAAGAATAACAAATTAGCAAGGAAATAGACAAATATGGGAATGAAAGAAGAATTAATCATTTGGAATGAAATCTAAAAAATAATAAAAACTTGAAATACAATAATAAATAGAAGGATTGACAAAATAAGATTTAATACCGAGAACGATACAATTAAAAGGGAGAAAAATGTAGAAAGAGAGCGCTTTCAAAATTCATGAGATTTCGGTTGTGCCACTCTAACGAGCCTCTATTGTGCGGTTTTGAATTACAACAGTAGAATCCTAGTGACTGATCGCCGAATTGTGGTGAGTGAGGAGAAGTCGTCGGCTCTTCATTGGCTTTGCCAATACTATACAACGTGCAGCCTAAGGCTGTCTTAGAGATCATTTTCTTATACTCTGTTATCAATAAGTTTAATGAAATCTACCAGATGAGAATACGGAGACACACAATAGACACTGGTAGCTTGACCTGACTCGCAAATCACCGAGATGAACAGTCTCGTTTAACCAGTTTTCATTTAAGAATACAGCGTATTTTCTTGGCCTTTGGCTTCTGAAAAGATAAACTAAAGACCAGAAAACGAATGAGCAAACAAATAAACTAACATCAATAGAATTCAAGTCACCATAATTTATTGTAGTTGGAACGAATAGACATGCCATGTCTTTGTAACATTAGTTAACTTCAGAAGCCATAGTCTGAGAAAAAGCTACGAACAGATGCAGTTCTCCGATTTCACTCGCATGTCAACGGATTTAACTCAGTGTTTCCGGTGGCGGGTACATGAAATGCGTAAGAAGTTGCGGGTCTTCATACGGCTGCTCTACGCGGTCAGATTAACTTCTGGTCTCCTTTAAAGTTATTAAGGACGATTTATTTAATCATAATTGATACTTGTGTACTTGATTGTTGCGTTTATATCTGTTTTTTTTTATGTGCTTTTGTGAATTCTTGGTCGATGTGATATTTGCAAGGCATTCGGCTCATAATGAAAATTTCAGACATGCCTCAGAAGTTGGCAATAAATAGAATTTAAATGGTTGGCATCTTCTGAGATAACGGCAAATTTCGTGTTCAAAGACTGGCACTAGATTGAAAGAATTCTTATTTGAGTAATCGTATTCGAATTAAGAATTTTTTCTTCTATTCTATGCATCAAAAACAGAGGGATTTCAATGTGCATGAAAGGGAGAATTTTTTGAGACGTTCATGATTGCATATATATTTTTGCGACAGTTTGCTGGAATAGTTTTTTCTAAAACTCAGTTGAATTGATTTACTTACAAAAATATACATAAACGCATGCAATATTCATTACATTTCTGATAAGATATAATTTTTCGTTGTTTCTAAGATCTGTCTGTTAATTTAGTAAGTTTATCAGAGCTTATGATCCAAAATAACATATAGCCTAAGAAGCGCCAAAACAGTGGCCATTTTCTGTCTATAATTTTGCAGTCATGCGTAAAATCAAATTTTTACAATAGTTTTACTGTTGTACGCATCGACAGGACCTCATATCAATTTCCCTTTAAATTAGTCTCAGGGAAACCTATATGCCATAATTAGACATATATATATTTATTGCCCTCGTAATATATATATATATATATACAGAAAATTAATTCCGTAAATACACAAAAATAGAAAGGGATGTAATACAATGTGCCTTATATTTAGATTTATTCAACGTTTACATTAAAGCCATTCCGATAGAAATTGAATACCTACCATGATTCATTATTGGCTGCAATATTTAAAAAAAAAGACATGTAGATGACACAATGCTGATAGCAGATATGAGAACGAAAATACAAGACATCTTATTAAAGGTAACAAAATTAAAGTAAGGATATAGGACTATAGATAGATTGTAAGAAGACAAAATGTAAGTTTGTTAACAAAAGGAAGATACCAGCATGTGAATTACAAATTGGGGATGCCAAAATAAAAGCAAATAAGAAATTGTAAATATCCAGAAGATGGCTTAAAAGAAGACAGTAAATGATAAACCGGAATCCGAAGAAGCGTCATTATAATAAAAGATGATTTCAAAACATATGCTAAGATTTAAGAAACAGGAATTTCTCTTTAGTCAAAAGAAATATATTTTTATTTGTTTTGTAATATCGATTCTCATATACATAAATTAATGATTCATAATCTCTTTACAAATTAGGCA
This sequence comes from Ascarosepion bandense, assembly GCA_037127315.1. NCBI lineage: Eukaryota > Metazoa > Mollusca > Cephalopoda > Sepiida > Sepiidae > Ascarosepion > Ascarosepion bandense. The sequence goes on from JBBBDQ010000845.1 coordinate 1,367,070, forward strand.
ACAGATATGTAGTAACATATCGGAATGCAGGTAATGCCATAGACTAGATATTGAGCAAAAAGAAGTTTAGAGAAACGCTAAGACACTTATATTTCGAATCAAAAAGGGACAATTAAAATTGCTTCGGAACTTATGAAGTACAAAAGACTTTGAGAATGTTACCCTTATAAAACATACTATAGGTAAGCAGTATTGAAGAAAATCGCACATAACCTCCCTGAACGGATGGGGCTGTTTTGGTAAAAAACGGATTAGAAAAGATAGCGTCAAAACAAAATTTACTAAGAGCTAAAAAAATAAGGGATGTTGTGCAGTCTTGATAGCCTAAGTTGTAAAAGGACACGAAATATAGAAAAGAAACCAGAAATGTTAATTGTTAATGTAATAGGACATTTTGGATGTGCGTTGTGGTACAGTGGATATCGGCTCGGAACGAGAAACCGGAGAGCCGAGTTCGAATTCCAGTTGAATCCATTGTATTCACTTACGCGCAAATACCCTTGGAAAAGGTATTAATCCGTCTCTTTCTTCCAGTTATGGGTTAAATAACAGGACAGATTGCGTTCTATAGCCTTGGTCGGCAACCAGTCTACCGCAGAAAGCAATGGCAACCTAGTGCGAGATAATCTGCCCAGTCAGTCATGTCTCTTTCGAGACATGATCGCCCAAGCGTGTATCACGTATGGCACTTAACTGACTGAATAGGACATTTTATCTGATTCAAATAAGTAAAATGTACTGAAATTAATATAACGACCGTGAATCTCATTGGTAATTTAATAAATATCTTTCGTTTTAATTTTTAGTTCTACCTTTTTATATATTGTTACTTTTGATGATTTAAAACCTGAATTGTTTCATTATGCAATTATTTAGCTAAACCGCTGAATAATTATTTAGAAAACAATATCAATACAGATGCAAAATTATCTAATTATATCCTCAAATCTCGACTGTAACCTTTAACCAGTTGATAATAATTGATGGTAGTTCGGTGAAAATTTCAAACGATGCTAAAAATGCACTGTTAGATATATTTTATAACTCAGATATGCTTTTCACCAGCGAACTGGTTTATATTCACACTGCCGAAACTGAACTCAGGTCTTTTAGAGAATATACCGAATTGATTCTTTGGGAATCAATTTTTATATCCATTTCCACGAAATTACATATTTTTCAATATCCCTTACCTGCCAGATACGATGTATCCCGTGGTGAGCTGAAAAATAAACCATGCGAAAAAATAGATAAATTTATATGTGTGTTTAAATTCATTTTTGTAACAGATGCAGAATTTGCTGGAGAGTAAAGGAAGCAGAAATCCGTGAAAAAGTAAATAAATAAATAAAAGGCTAAATATTTTTCAGATGGCTATGTACAGTTGTATTTCTGTACACAGCTGGGCCGAAACTCTAAAGAAATTACCTCAAAATTGAATCATATCAAACTGCTTTAAACTATCTAATGCAAGGAAAGATTCAAAACCCAAGAAGATATAAAATTTAGGAAAAAGTATCAAAGTAAATAATATATTGTTCATGACAGAAGAGTGTATCTTTTAGAGTGTATAAAATATTTCATTAGGTCTTAAAAAAATGTATGATTTTTAATCATTTCACATCAAGCAAGGCTTGACCGCCACTAGTGAACAGGGGTTTATACTGATAAAAAATGAAAATGAATTGAGAAACTCGTATGAGATTAAAAAAGAATTCAAGAACATTGACGTTGCATTTACTTTTTGTAAGATTGTAGTTATCAGTGTAGCAAGTGAACGGAAGTCATTTTCAGAGTATGTAAGTGCAAGGAAAGAAAACACTGGAGTAGAGGAAGAGGCCATATTAAACAATGTCTACGGTACATGTGTGGGACATAGGTAGCAACATGGTAGCGCGCTTAGCTTTATGTAAACGGAGCAGCAGAGATAAATGATCGTTAGAGCAGCTGCCATGAAAATACTTGTAATAAAGACAGAAGAAACCCACGCCATTTCGGTGAGAAGGTGACAAGTCACGACATAAAGTCAGGATCAGTTATATTGCAGATTCTTCTTTGGATTTGTCAAGAAGCAGAAAAGTAGTAACAGGAATTCTGGGTCAGATATGGCAACATTTTTCGAAGCGGTTTTTGATATTTAATAGTAACAGATGATGTCGATGTAAGCTGTTTCAATCTTTCAATGCTAGAAAAGACCAGGATGTCATCAACAAAATATTGCTAACCACACTGATAGTAATTGGCTTCTGAAAATGAATAAGCCAGGTGTAATACAAATACCTCAACAGAAATAAACAGAAAAAGTCATGAATGTAGAGCAGTTTCATCACAGTATCGATCAGGATATACAACACATTTTTTGAAAATTGTAAAACAAAATAAAACATTAAATTTAATGAAATTTCCTACCTGAATATATATTGTTCAATGTCCTCCATGTAGTTACGGGTTTTATAAGACGTTATGAAAGCTCATTTTTTAAGTTAATAGGCTCATATATGTGAAAGTCGAAAGAATGCAGATGTTATTTAATAATTTCAAATGATCAGATTTTCATTGTAGATCGTAAATATAGTCCGAACTGTGAAAAGAATTACTCATCTCCATTTATGCATTTTTCGACATGAAAACAAGATGATAGGCTGAACCATTCTATTAGAATAACAGAACATATCTACAAAATAAAAGTGTTATTAGTCAGCAGATAGAATTGTCCGTCCAAAATGTAAAATTACACTGTGTCTCGACAGGCTCACCGGAAGTCTCGCAGGTTAGTATTTATGAAGGACGAAGACTTCATTCCACTGTAGATAGAGCTCTATAACACACACACACACACACACACACACACACACATTTGATTTCCTGGCATTGATATCAAATTAGAGTTTTTCGTTGTAAAATGAATTTTGAAGACTAAATAAGTCCTCTGAGCAAATGGTAACATAGCTGAGACAACAAACTACAATTATACTTACTTAGAGCCAAACCCGAAGCAAAAACTAAAATAAAATGGCTGAAAAAATACAGACATATAGGCAGATAAACAGACACACACACAAACAACTTGCCTTTTATATATATATATTATCGATTTTCTGCACTATTGTAAGAATCACAACCTTGAAACTTCTGAATGTCGTTTCTTATGTCTTTGTCTATGAGTGTCTCAAATTTGATTAAAATCGGACCACTCCTTCTATAACCCCATTTTTTTGATTCTCGATTTTCGATATTTATCTGGGGTACCTCGACACAAAACCTAGCTACGAACACTCGCAGATGCTTATAGTACAACTGTGTAAATTTTTGGCAGCAATCACTCTTTTAGGCAGTCTTTTATTAAAGATGATATACAAAGTGTGATGGTTAAGTCTTTTATATATTTTTTTTTCATGTGATCTTATGATCTCTTTCTTTGGGGACATAAATTATATAAAAATTGTGCAAATATCTTGTTTATCTGAGCGCTTTTGTGCATATTTTTAGTTATTTTCGAGGATGAATGCTATTTTATGTGTAACAGAATGGAATTTGATTTATGTATAATATGGAATTTTGGTATGTGTTTTATACGGAAAACGTTAAAGATGTTATTTGCTTGTTCGTAGTTAATGTTGTTGAGTGTTGGTCTTTTTGATTTTATTAATAGAATATCTATTATTTGTAGTGTCTTTTTCCATGTAGATGATGCAATGATGTTTGCGTTGTTTACCAGTATGTTCCGGATAGGGTTTGGTAGGTCCTTTATGTGTTTAAATGATATCGAATTGAGTAATTTGGAAAAAATGTACCTTCACTCTTCGAGTTATTTTCACAGTGATGAAGACGATAAAATAATTTAAGAAGTTAGGATTAAGAACACAGTTCTTCAAAGGACATCGGAACTCGTAAATAATGGTTTTTATTTTTAGTTTGTATTTTGCGGAAGTAATGTTGTTTTTAATGATGACGTTAGCTGTTTTAAACTTAGTGTTATAGATAATTAATTAATGTTTTTTTACATCGAGGTTAGTTGCTTATTTTCGAATAATGTTTAGGAGTGAAGCTTCGTCCTGTTTATAATTACTATGAATCTGATTCTTGTAGAAGATTTTAATGGTATTACTAGTATCAGTGTATTCACGGTTGTTATTACTCAGGTTTGAAAGAAAAAGTCTAATATGGTAGTCATTCAAGTTATTTGGAAATCCGTTTTTGACAAATGTTTATTTGGTAATATGTGTGTGTGTGTGTGTGTGTGTGTGTGTGTGTGTGTGTGTGTGTGTGTGTAGAATTTATTTGAATACTGCTAGAATTATTTTTAAGCCTAATTAATTTTTATAGGAAAATAAATACATGTTGTCCATATTTCTGTGTTAAGGCATTAAAATTATTTACAGTATTTACATTGTTCAGGCTGTTGTCTTCATTATTCTTGCTGTACTCACGAGGTTTCAGCCATTCTACGCCTCAATCTTTATATTTTTCACTTAAGCAGATTGATCGAGTTAAATTAGTCATGTCTCTTTCAAAATGACTCGGTATCAGTTATCTTTCATTAACTCAATCCTTTTTCTGCTGTAGACAGATATTTAATTCACAACACTTAGGGTCAAGTTCTTTATTTCCAAACGAAGTTTTTGTCCTCTGAGCTATTTGTCACTTCAAAGTTACAATTACCTGAAGAATGTCAGAGCGTATAATGACCGAAACCTCGTGAATGATGCAACAACGATGAGAACAATATTTTGAACAATATAGTGTTAATAAATATATGCATTTATGTAAAGCCGCAGAAAATAAAATTTTAGAAGGATGTGAAGTATATGTATTCATGTCAAGTATTATGCTTTAGAATATCGATCAAAATTGCTTATCACAGTTCCAGCATAATGCTTTAGACACTGAAATACTTTTTATCTATCTATCTATCTATCTATCTATCTATCTATCTATCTATCTGTTGTGGATTCCGGGTGAGGAGACGCACAAAATAATGAACAACAGAACAGATATTTGAGATAGGAAAATAGGTTATACTGAACTTAATATTCACACTTGAACGCAAGTTATTAATCCAGGAATACTATTAGTAAGAAATAAATCTATACAAGTCTTGAAGTGAAGTCGTTGCAAATAGTATATCCGTGTATATTATTTTAGTTACGTAGAGCTCAGAGCTATCCTAACTTTTGACGCGGTAAACTCTGGGTAACTTCGGTATCTCTCAGTAACTTACGTACAAGTTCATATACTCTCCGATAACTCTAACGGATCTCTACGATCACTCTATGACAGCTCCCGTATCTCACTTTGGCAGGGGTATATGTATACTCCAGTCGAGTCCATTATCATATACAAAAGGGAAATCCCACAACACTAGCTATCTATTAAAAGCCTATCATATTTTCACTGATATTTTAAAAATTATTCTAATTTCTTCATATTTTCCTTATCCAGATAGGATATAGAAAATCGAATATTTCAAATTAAAATATTACTGTTGAAATTTAATTACTCCCCCAGGGTTTTTTCAACTTAATCAGATATCCCTTGTCATAAGTGATATCTTTAGGTGATATTTTTTAATCATTTAACCCCAAGTCGTAAAACCACTAAAGTACAAGTAGTTAGTGAAAGAAACTTGGGAACAATTATTGAGAAAAGTAATAGAATAAAAAACAAGATTAAAAATCAGTAGATCATAATTGATGATAAATTATAGATTTTGAAGATCAAAATTAACAGAAATGCAAGAAGTCAGAAAAGAGTTCCTCAAACGAGAAATGTCGGCAAAAATCTATTATTAAGAACTTACAATTACACTTAGAAATTTCAACAGTAACATCATGTGACTTACTGCCAATCTTGTCATCATCATTCCACCGTTATACCCAATAGTGTGTATGTAGGGCAGCAATTTTTTGTTACTTTAACACACGGTTTTTTTTATGGGACAATGTTGTTAGCCATGCGCCCAACCCCTATAACTGGGGGACCGGCGGACCATTCGTGGTACTTACGTTTATAGTACCTGGTATTCCCAAACGGTCACCCTTCTAAGTACTAACAAGGCTCGATATTGCTTAACTTCGATGATCCGACGTGAATCGGTGTATTCAACACGATATAACCGTAGACTGCTAATATGGTACTGAGCATAATTGATGAAATCGCTGTATCAAAGTAAAAACAAACCATTAGAACATTTACCATGAAAATATTTATTTAAAAGAAACAGTAAAATTATGTTTTTTCTTATTAATAATACTATTATTTAAATAGAGTGCAGCATACCAAACATTGATATACTGACGATGGTCTAAGAATATATGAATACATGTTTATAATACACATTATAACACCGGGGCTAAAAAGTGTATACCACAAACAGGCATCATTTCAGTGGCATGGTGATAGGTTTTGAACAAAAGCATTGCATATATTTAAAGCGGGGTCTTTAAAGACATCAGTTATCTTATTCGGCTTTGACGCTCTATAATTTCGAGAGTTATAACATATCTAATTTTGACACTAAAGTTATTTCAGCTGCCTCATTCTTTAAAGTACAAAGATAATTGCTTGGTATTTACGAGCAACGTCCCCACTGAAGCCAATTATGACTCAAGGCCTTTTTTTCTAATTTGGTAAATGAGAGACCGTATGCTCGAGAAAATATTTTCCGCAGACTCTGCATAAACCGGGTCAGGTTTCTGTCTGTTTTTCCGCAGACGAGGCTCTTCCCGGAGGCGGTTCTTCGTATGGCTATCTGCCCAGAAGCAGAGAGTCCGCAAAAGTCGTGTTACGGTGAAACACTGGCCAAAAGCACTTACTGTAGTCTATCTCAAGTTAATACAGATCTAAATAAGCCATAACTGGTGTAGAATATTATTATTATTATGATTATTATTATTATTATTATTATTATTATTATTATTAATAATAATAATAATTGTTATCATTATTATTGTTGTTGTTGTTGTTGATATTGTAATTGCTTTACTTTATTCTGAATAGATTTTTGGGTAGTCTGACTTGCCAATGAAAATCAAACAGACACTTCGAGCAATAATATATTTTCGTATCAGAGGAAGCAAACAGATAACATTCTATGGAATCAGATAGAAAGAACTATTTACTTGTTTTACCCACAGGAAGAGAAAACTAGGTAACTGGTAATAAGTTTCCAAATTTTACATAATTTGCAGTTACAAGAAATTTGATCCACGATTTTGTTTCCAAAAGACAATAAAAACTGTATTTTTTCAACTTGTGATGCCATATTCTACTAATTTATTTTTAGATAAGCTTGTGTTTATTTAGATTCTGAAACACTCTCAAAGAGATCTTTTCATCAGCTTGGGCAGATTATTATTATTATGTCATTTTTCATCATATTTCGATTTCTGCTTTGGTCTCACTACCAACCAAGTCTGCGGGGAGGCCTAAGGCAGGTAGTGGCGTGTTGTTATGGCTCCATTTCATGTTTTTCTATCTTCCCTGTCACCCCCAGCATTACATAGATAAAGTTTTCCTTAATGTGTGGGCTGTACTTAATAAGACAATTTTTTGTATGTCTCTTAAGCTGGGGTTTCCAGGGATTCTTTCAATGTGTTGTTTTGTTCCATTTTTTATCGTTCCAAGTGCACCTACTATCACTGGCACAACTCTTGTTTTCAATTTCCACATTTTTTCTATTTCAATTTCCAGGTCTTTATATTTTGACAGTTTTTCAAATTCCTTGATTGCTATGTTACAATCCGCTGGACAAGCCATATCAATTAATAGACAAGTTTTCTCTTTCTGGTTTTTAACAATAATGTCTGGCCTGTTTGCTTCAATTTTTCTATCTCTGTAGATGGTGTAATCCCATAGAATGGTTACATCTTCTATTTCTGTAACCGGTGCTGGGTGATGTTCATACCAGTGTTTGTTTACAGCTTTTCCATAATGTTTGCACATTGCCCAATGTAAATATTGCCCAACTCTATCGTGGCGATTTTTATATTCATTTGGGGCAAGCACAGAACAGCCTGAGATTAGGTGGTCTATTGTTTCTTGGTGTTTATCACAAAACCTGCATTTTGGATCCATATTATTATGCATAATATTTGCCTGAAAGTTTCTCGTGAAAAGACTTTGGTCTTGTGCTGCAAGAATAAAGCCTTCAGTTTCAGACTTTAATCCAGATGCACGTAACCATCGATGAGTATTAACTTTGTCAACATTGGATTTATTGGCACGTACTGGATATTGGCCATGCAGAGGTTTGTCTTGCCAGCGCTGTTTCATCTGTTCAAGAGCTTTATCTTTGGCTTTCATTTTCATATTTTTTGCCGCAATAGTTGGTTCTTGGCTTCTGTTTTGCTTTTATACAGAATCTACTAACTGTAAATCTTGTTTGTATTTACTGCCTTCTTTTATTATTGAATATTTTTTCTTTCTTTCTTCATGTTGCCTTACTAATTGTATCATCCAATCCTTTGTTGTTTCTATATATGTTAATAAGCCAATAGTTGTTGTCTTGTATGACAATTCCAGCTGAATAAGACCTCTTCTACCTTCTTTACGGGGTATGTATAGACGGTCTACATCAGCCTTTGGATGATGCATCTTATGCTTAGAAAGAAGCTTTCTTGTTTTAGCATCCATTCGCCTGATGTCGTTTAGAGTCCAGTTTAAGATGTTAAAGCTATATTGGACAACTGGGATTGCAAGGCTATTAATGGCCATAATTCTGTTCTGTGAATTTAATTCAGTTTTTAATATCATTCGTAGCCTTCTATAGTACTCTTTACGCACTATTTCTTTCATTTTTTTATGGTGAATGTTTTCGCTCTCATTTACACCTAGGTATTTATAAGCTTCTTCTGGTTTCAATTCTTTTATTGTTACAGCAGGGTCTAGGCTAATTGAGGATGTTTCTTGTATTGATCCACGTAAAACTGTAGCTTTAGCACATTTATTCAAATTAAATTTCATTCCAATGTCTTCGCTGAAGCATTTTACAGTTTGCAGAAGACCTTCCAGCTCATTATCATTCTTAGCATATAACTTTAAATCATCCATGTAAAATAGATGGCTTATTTTCTTTTGGCCTATTTTATAACCACATTCTGTCTTATTAAGTTGACTGGTTAGTGCTATTAATGATATGCAGAATAGTAAGGGAGATAAAGAATCACCTTGAAATATACCTCTTTTGATGTTTATTTCATCAGACTTATAGGTTCCATTTATATGATTGAGGTAAAGGGTTGTTTTCCATATAGACATGCACTGTTAGATGAAATTGATGATGACGGGCGATATCTTATATATATTTAAATCTTTAAAATCCAGTCATGTGGCACACTATCGAATGCCTTTCGATAATCTATCCAGGCAGTACTAAGATTTTTCTTTGTACTGTAGCAATTTTCCAGCATCATTTTGTTAATTAGCAATTGGTCTTTACAACCATAACAGCCACGTTTGCATCCTTTTTGTTCAAGCGGTATCATGTCATTTCTTTCTAAGAATAAATATGTTTGTTTTGTTAAAATAGATGTTAATAGTTTATATGTTGTCGGAAGACATGTAATTGGTCTGTAGTTTTTCCGGTTGTTTGTGTCACCATTCTTGGGTAGAAGAAATGTAATTCCTTTGGTCATCCATGCAGGAATTTTAGTGGGATCGTCAACCATTTCTTGAAGTTCTTTGGCTAGTTTTTTATGTGCTGCATTTAAATAATACAACTAAAAGTTAGGAATTTTATCTATACCTGGGAATTTCCAATTGTGTGCTTTTTTTAGTGCAAATTTAACATCATCTTCTGTAATTCCAGACCATGTCTGTTCGGGTTTATTCTTCATTCGTTCTATCTCGTGCGTAATCCAATGTACTTCCTTGCTAAGTTCTTTAGGGTAAGCCCATATCTTTTCCTGGAACTGTGTGACTTCTTCCATTCTGGGGGGTACTGTCATTTCAATTCTTTTTTTACCTATTTCCCTGTAAAATCTCTTTGTATCAGTCTGAAAAATCTTGTTTTGTCTGTAAAATCTTGCTCTTTTTTATTATTATTCTTTATATTTATTATTCTTTATATTTATTATTATTATTATTATTATTATTATTATTATTGTGTCATGTTTCATCATATTTCGATTTCTGCAATGATTGCACTACCAAGCAAGTCTGCGGGAAGACCTAAGGCAGGTTGTGGGGTGTTGTTATGGCTCAATTTCATGTTTTTCTATCTTCCCCATCATCCCTAGCGTTACATAGACAAAGTTCTCCTCCGTGTGTGTGCTGTACTTAATAAGACAATTTTTTGTATATCTCTTAAGCTGGGGTTTCCAGGGATTCTTTAAATGTGTTGTTTTGTTCCATTTTTATCATTCCAAGTGCACCTACTATCACTGGCACAACTCTTGTTTTCAATTTCCACATTTTTTCTATTTCAATTTCCAGGTCTTTATATTTTAACAGTTTTTTCAAATTCCTTGGTTGCTATGTTACAATCCGCTGGACAAGCCATATCAATTAATAGACAAGTTTTCTCCTTCTGGTTTTTAACAATAATGTCTGGCCTGTTTGCTTCAATTTTTCTGTCTGTGTAGATGGTGTAATCCCATAGAATGGTTACATCTCCTGTTTCTGTAACCGGTGATAGGTGATGTTCATACCAGTGTTTGTTTACAGATTTTCCATAATGTTTACACATTGTCCAATGTAAATATTGCCCCAATCTATCGTGGCGATTTTATATTCATTTGAGTCAAGTACAGAACAGCCTGAGTTTAGATGGTCTATTGTTTCTTGGTGTTTATCACAAAATTTGCATTTTGGATCCATATTATTATTATTATTATTATTATTATTATTATTAAATTATTTCACTCCAAGAAAGGTGATAAAGCCACTAATATGTCAACTCTGATGGTATATAAACGAAATTGAGAAAAACATTATGAAAGAGAGAGAACAATAAATCAACGGGGTGCATGAAGATATATGATAACGATTGAATGTAACAAATAATTTCTGATGATTGTGATTGACAAAAAAACCAAAAGCCGGAAGAGATTTCTATGGTAAAGGAATAAACTATTATCATATGACTTATTGTTACATCTAGCAATTTCAGCATAAAATGATGAGACCTAACTTCTAATCTAGTAATATGCTTAAATTCATAAATCGAGCTATCAAAGTGGAAGTCTTATGAGAACAATTGTTATAAAATAGCAATAAAGCGAATGTACCTTATGTTGGTGGGAAATGATGAAATCCGAATCTGCATTAACCGATTATTAGTGTTAAAGCTCATCTAAGCCAACACAGTTAATATCAATATATGTTATTTTGTTACAGAATACGAACGCCAGAGTCAGAATGGTTAATAATACGCCGGAGTTCCTCGTAGACAGGGCTTTCTTGCATGGATGTATTGTCTTTTTCCGGGTTCTGAATCTAAGTTTGAGAGTGAGATTTTAACACAAGGTCTGAAGAAATCTGAAGCATCGATATAAATCCTAATCGCAGATTTACAATCGGCTACGATCACAAGTGGAGGGACGCTGGACCTACGTGTGACATGCCTTTGTGTAAAGTCAGTTCTCGCACTTCCTCTTTGGATGCAAGCTGTTAATTCTAATAAAACGAATACCAAAAAGAAATTATCTTTTTTTTGCTAATACTGTTTTATGTAGCAGCGTGTCTATCCAGAAACAACACAAAACGCAATAAATTCTTTATGCTGCTGTAGCTTGTGTATTTTTGCATAAATAAGTTTTACTAACCTGAAAAAACTCCAACAGATGGTTGCTAAGTTGCCCATTAATATTTATCTCACACTGTTCTTTTTTTTTTTGACAACATTAAGAATTGAGAATTTTGCCGAGTTTTTTCAGAGCTTGGCAGAAGTTAAAAATATTAGCAACTAACTTTGGAAACTTAGATACCTAAACGAGATACAGACTTTAGATAGAAGAAATAGTAGATTTACAAAATGTGTATGAAAGATGGAGCTTAAATTTTTGCTTGTCAATCCTTCTAAGGATCAAAGGCTGAGAACGGTTCTGTACGAAACTGAGTTCTATAGGTTATTACACACAATGGCTAGCGAAAAGCCTGCAGATGACTTGGGTGATGCTAAATACAGGGTTTACTGAGTACTGCCAAGAGACAGTAGACCTTTTCATCAGTCAGCTGTCTAATACTATACATAGTAGAAATGAGTAAAAATGGAGTTATATAATTTTAGTATAAAGATGGCGGTATTCAGGGAATAATTGGAGAAGCTAAAGGATGCTTATAAAAAGCGTTAGTGGAAAGTAAGTTATGGCATAGGGTAGGATTAAACTTAGGTAGGGATCACGTGCAGGAAAACATGGAAGTCTGTCTCGCTACGCGAAGGCGCAATATAAGAGCTAACAGGTACTGGAATGAATGCGGCGGAGAGAGAAGAAGCTCCATTGGATATATATGATAGAAACAGGTATAGTAAGGTAGGAAATCATAGACGAGCCGAGGAGATAATTTAACATAGAAAAAAGTGTAGTTATCTGCTGGGAATGCTGTGGGGAATGTGACATAAGACAGAATTGCAAGATATTTATTTCGGAACTGGGAAGATCCAGTCGGAGAATGCCAACCGAACAGAGAAGGGAATTACCGAAATATGTAGTCGATCAAATGGACTCATTCAACTGTTAGGATAAAGCTAGGTATACATGCTTATAGGGTTCTGTTAAATACGGGAGCAGAGTTATCAGTTATACAGAAAGGAGTACACTGCATACTGCAACGCATACCCGAAATATTAAAGAAATAGTTACGTCTACAAACGACGAACGGTTCGCCTCAAAAAATAGATAGGAAGACATAATTACAACCTGATAATTTTTGCGTAGCGCTACGTCTGCAAACGGCGAACGGTTCGCCTCATCAAATAGAAACTGATAAGTTTTGCGTAGTGTTACGTCTAGAAACGGCGAACGGTTCGCCTCATCAAATAGAAACTGATAAGTTTTGCGTAGTGTTACGTCTAGAAACGGCGAACGGTTCGCCTCATCAAATAGAAACTGATAAGTTTTGCGTAGTGTTACGTCTAGAAACGGCGAACGGTTCGCCTCATCAAATAGAAACTGATAAGTTTTGCGTAGTGTTACGTCTACAAACGGCGAACGGTTCGCCTCATCAAATACAAACTGATAATATTTGCGTAGTGTTACGTCTACAAACGGTGAACGGTTTGCCTCAGCAAATACATAGACAGGCATGATTACAAGTTGATTATCTCTTTGAGTCGTGAGATAATTAAGCATGAATAAAATGTTGGCACTGGATTGGTTACAGAACAATGAAGCTGGAAGTTATTTCGATTTATGATTACTCCGTCCACCATGGTTCCCAACAGCGGGGTAAATTACCCCAGTGGGGTAATGAGCCCATATTTTGGGGGTAATGAATGTTTGGTTTGGGAAGAAGAAATTATTTTATAATTTAAAACTGTGCCAAATTATTAACGAGACAGCATTTCAAAGAAGTAAGTACTTTCCAAAATTGAATAATTCCAACAATGAATGGGTACGAAATCCATAATATATCATTCCTGATGAGGACAATCCAGCAAAATAGAATTTCTCACGCTCAGGATGAACAATGCATGGAAGCTTTCGTTTGAGACAAAGTCTGGTCTAGACACCATTTGGATCTCTCGTCTGCAGAATATACTAAAACTAGCCTCTAGAGCAGTACACATTCTCATGGGATTTTTAAAAATTATCTATGTAAACAAGCTTTTTCTACTGCCCTTGGAATGAAGTCCAAGAAACGTGGCAAACGGCGCCCGAATTGTCTTTTCAGTCACAAAGCCAAGAATAAATAAACTGTCACATCAATACAAGCTAGGTACTCACATTAAGAATTACGGCTAGGCTACGGCTGCTATACCTCTGATTATTATAGATTAGTTCTATTGTAATGAATAATTTCCATTAATTTTGTCTGCTTTTGATGTATGAAAATCTAATTACATCTTTTCCTATATTACGGGTATTTGTTCATTGAGGAAATGGATGATAGTGAAATTGTATTTTGGGGTAATCGCAGCAGAAAATCGGGAACCTCTGGAGGAGATGATTGTGTAGCATTACAAGAAAATACGCACATTTCATGAAGACTAGGGTAGGTCCTCCAGTAACACTAAAGCCTCACTTCGGACATGCATGGATGGTAAAAATCAGATTAAACTTTAATGAGGTTGAACAAGTAAAATCAGCGTTCGTTATTAACGTAACAATTAAAAACAGGCTTCGATATTAACCTAAGTGGCATTCCGGTGACGTGTCCAATATTAACAGAAAGTCCGTAGTGGTAGAATACCGATACTCATTGTCATTTGCAGGAACCAGACTATCACTTTGTGTTTAGGGTTCCCGATAGCGAAGCTTAATCAGGTAGATAATGTCAATATCATTTCTTCATTTGAAACGAACAACATCACATCGAAGAGGAAGAATTACAACAAGCAAACGGAACAGAAGAATTTAAGATCTCGATATATAAGGCTCTAAAGAAAAATAGGGATTGACTTGCTACCAATTACAAATTTTTGGGAGGAAAGATACTGCAAAAATGCTTATCAGCACCGACGGTTACGTGACTATAAAAACGCCAATATCGCACATATCTCTCTCTCTCTCTCTCTCTCTCTCTCTCTCTCTCTTTCTCTCTCTCTCTCTCTCTCTCTCGCTCACACACATACACAGAAACACATTAGTAAACGAGGATTTAGAGGAAATGATAGTGTTAGGGAATATAGATGGATTTAAAAGTCCATGAGGTTTCCAAGTGTTACACGTGGAGAAGAATGATGTTAATGAGGAAGAAGAGCTTGAAGAACCTGATACTGACAGGCCAGATAGAGGGGAAAAAGGCAGGAGAAAGCAGCGGGTAACATATTTGAAAGGCCGGAGCAGGTGGATGACAGAACGTGGGTTGCGTGGAGTAACAGGAGAAAACGTGCTAAAAGCTACCAGGAATAGGGAGACGTGGAAAGCCATGATCGCCTACGCCCTGAAAGGACAAGGCATATAGAAGAAGAAGAAGAAGAAGAAGAAGAAGACTATTTGGAACGCATTCAGACGGTTTTCATCTCTGTAGACCACTATTTGAACACAACCAGATGATTTTCGATTGATTAAGGAAACAATTAAAACAGTCCAAATTCGAAGACGCAATACTAAGGGTTTAAAATCAGTGTTACGGGATTCAAACAGTTACCATAGCCACTCCCACCACAGATTCGGGGGTTCATCGGTATGTGCTACTAACCACTAAATATTTTTTAAGGATGCACTACATGGCCAGAATCGTTAATTAGCTTAATTAAGAAACAGGCTCTTTTAGAAGGATGAGGAATATCAGGAGTCTCTCGATCGCTTGAAATACCCTGAACTATGGTAGATTAATTTAGAACTCAAGCATAAAATTCAAAAGGGTACAACTTGTAAGTTAGATAACAAAACCACAAGACATTGTATTATTTATCGCAATCAGACCACGAAACGATAGCTAGGCATTATATCCACATCAAATCTTAGGGGGTAGAAGGTAGGTCATCATGCAGTACCGTGATGATAATGACACATGGAAACTGAGAAAATTATATTTTTCTCCCCATTTGTATCGTAATGTTGTGGAATATGTAAGGAAATTTCTACTACGCCAAATGATCACTTTGCAAAAGATCGAAATCCCTATGCTTCAGTACGATATACATCCTTTTTCTTTTCGCTATATCAGCTTTACTTATTTCCGGACATTTCCCATAGACACAATCATGAAACCAGTACATAGGAACTTCAATTGATATTTAAATATCATTCGTAAATAAAATTACCAAAGAGATTTATATATTAATCAGATATTTGCGATAATTGTATTTAATGTTAGCGTGTCGAGAAAATAATTCCGTAATCCTTACTATGGACTTCGTTCTGCTACTATGTAATATCTTAAAATTACGTCATATTTATCATGGAAACGACACAACAACATTTCACTACCGGAACAACATCACGCATTTAAACTAGGTAGAAAATATTTAGAAGAAAGCGAGGAAACACATTTCAACTAAAGAGAAAAAATAATTTTGCTGATATAATCAATTGTAGAAACGTTCATATGCTGGGCAAATTAGACATGAGGTGTTGCATAGTAATCCAGAAGAATAGTCCAGTATCATATGAAATCAAGTATCAGTTAACTAACTCGGCAGATAATGACTATTCTGAACTCTACAGACAAGGAAGATTGAGAAATGCATTATATGGAAACAAAGTCCAGTTGGAAACATGAAAAAAGGGCAAACAGTGTTGGATGAAAATTTACGTATTATATAGAAAAATAACAATATAGAAAAGAAAAATATAAGTGATATTTTCAACACGCTCAAAAAATATTTTAAGCAAAACTATATTTCGTAATTTAACCATAATTTAACCAATAAGATTGAAGTGGTAAAATTAGTAGACCTTAAAAATTTGTTTGGTGTGGACAAAGTAGACAGCGGGAACTCCCAACCTGGTCGCATTTGCAGTCACTTCCGTATCAGCTGAAGACATATAGAAATAAATACTTGTTAAAAACAAAAGAAAAATGAATGAACAATTCTGTGGGCGTGTAAAAAAGCAATCGAGAAAAAAGTGTCCAAATAACCATGTGCATTTGCAAGGAAACATGTAACTCCTAGCACCTGGAGATGACCGCAGCGTTCATCGGCCGAATCCAATCTTTTCACTCTTTTTTTTATTGTATTTTTTTCAATTGGAGTAGATAGACTAAACTATCGCCCGGTTCACACTGCACCCACGTCTATTGAACAGGTGGCTTACGGCCTATCACGTTGAATATACCGGTTCTCGCTCGATCACCGAAGTTAAGCAACGTTGAGCCTGGTCAGTACTTAGATGGGTGACTGCTTGAGAATACCAGGTGCTGTAAGCGTATAGTGACGGATGTGCATTGTGGTGCAGTGGATATCGGCTCGGAAAGAGAAATCGGTGAGCCGAGTTCGAATTCCAGTTGAATACCCTGCATTCACTTAAGCGCTGGTACCTTTGGTAAAGGTATTAATCCGTCCATTCCCTCCAGTTATGGGTTAAATAACAAGGGTAGGACTTGGGGACCTTGCTCTTAAAAAACAAATCCCAATGAATCGTGAAAAGAAAAATGTTGAAAAAATAAAATAACCTTACCCAAAATCATTGGTTATGACCTTAAAATGATCCCATAAGGATTGATACGTCGTTAAGCTTACGTAGCCCCCTGCGCATCAGTGGCTTTTTCGCATTGCTCGGGGTGATATGATTAAAAAAAAAGCAAAGATGGGGACAATAAAATAGTGTAAATATTTGCGATTTTATCCATCGCATTTTCTGTTCCTGCGAAAGCTGTCATGAAGCATAATACGCTACTATAATAAATTACATGCAATGACGCAACTCGACTTTCTGGGATACTGTGGATAACAACATCCAGTAGAGACTGGATATCGTGTTTACACTACATGCATTTAGGCAGGTGTTGGTGAAATTAGAACTACCATGAACATATTTATAGAGAGGGCATGGGGAAATGATTAAAGGGCTATGCTAAATTAACAGAATACATGACATCTTGTCAAAACAAATAACATTGCAGATTTTTTTGATATTATCAAGAGTCTCTAGATATATAGCAGAAAAAAAATTCTAGATGTAGCAGCAAAGCAAGATGCATGGTATACCAATATATATATATATATATATATATATATATATATATATATAATACAGTTTCTGTTGTAAAAGATGTGCTAGCACGAAAAAAGTGAGCCAAATTTTCATAGCAGAAGACCAAGCATTTGATTCAGCATATTTGTATAACATTTTGGCTATTTTATTTTACAGTTTCAAGCCCTATGTATACGATAATCAACCTACTCTTTTAAATGTAAATCTTGAAACGGCTTCTAAAACTGTCACATTATTCATAAAAAAATTCTTCTTCTTTTTTCAAATTTAAAATTCAATTTTTCGTTTGTCAGCTTTTCTTTATTTTCTGTTATATTCTGAGCTTTTTTATGTAAAGGCATATGGCGATTTTAACATTTATATTGATTGAGTTCCATGTTTTGTCTTTATTGTCGTAAGAAATAGAGATTTACTGCTAGTTTGGTTTAAAGAGTGTTTCCATATAGACTTGGAATATTTTCTAGGTATCTACGATATGTTTGAACGCACCATTGTTATTAGTCTAACATAAATAATAACCGCTCAAAGTGCTGTGTGTTGAAAAGTCAATTTAACATAGTAGTTGCGGTATATATTAGGTGAATGTAGTGTAGATAATAATTAATGTAAGCTCTTTAATAATTTTTACTTTATGTTCAGACAGAAATATTCTCAAAGCATAGAAGCCTTTAACAATAAACATGACAAAACAAAATCAACACAGCATGAGGAAAGGAGTCCAAACGCAATGGAACATTATTAAGAATTTACCAGAAATACTGTACTAGTGATGAGAGCCTTAAGGATGAAGAAGGTAGAGGAAAATAATGCAGTTTTGTCAACGAATAATTACAAGCAGTTGTTGCGCAAAAACAAATATAAAAGTGTCACAGAATGTCGCAGAGAGTTGGTGTCAGCTCTACGACAGTCTAAAAATATTTGCAGAGTATTGGAGAGTGAAAATGCTCGATAAATGGGTTCCTTATGATGTCAATGAAAATGCGTTCAATGTTCTTTCTGCGTAACAGCAATGGTCATTTTTTAACCGAATATTCACAGGATAAAAACGGTATCTTTTATGATATTCGTAAAGAATCAGATCAATATCTCGGTGGTAATGAGTTCCCCAAACATTACCCAATAGCAAGGTTGCATCAGGAAATGATTATAGTGAATGTCTGGTGATCCGCAATTGGTGTTATCCACTGTCAATTTCTGGAAGCTAACCAGAGCATTGATACAGAGCACTACTGCAGTCACCTTGATGAATGCATGCAGTCCGCAAATTATGGGCAGTGTATTGCTGAATCGATATGGCCTAATTATGCAGTGCGATAATGCGCGGCCACATGTTGAAAGACGTGACAAACTTAGGATATTCGCCATATTCCCCTAATTTCACCAACTGATTATAATGTTAAAGAACTTAAACATATTTGTAAATAGTAAAAAGTTTAGATCCAAACTAGAGGTGGAATCAGCTTTTAAATAATTATTTTCATCACAGCTAATAACATTTTTTCAAGAAGGAATAAATATTCTCGTCAATCGATAGCAGAGTTGCATAGATGCTTATGGTTCGTATTTTGAAAGATTATAAGATTTCTACAGTAAATTTTTCAGGCACAAAAATATGGTTCTTAAGTTGGCCTTTACTTTTGTAACAATTTAATAGTAACTGATTAAATCACTTCCTAAGGTTTTGTTTTATTCTAATCAAAGGATCTAAGTCAACATTGCGTAATTATTTTGAAATCGCTTACCAAACATTTAGAGTCATCATGAGACATTGTCGTCAGCTAAATACGAATGAGAAAGTCACACAAAATCAAATAACCAAATTTCCGAATATGAGTGTAAAGTAGCACTTATGCAGTTATAAAAATTGATATATTTTATCTGCCTGTCTACATATCAAATTCCTTAGAAAATAATCTGCTAAATATAGTATAACAGATAACATAACAGAGGATAGAGTAATCTGCACTAGAAGTGGTTTTGCATACCACTGCAAATTACAAACAAATAAAACATTAAACCACAAAGCCAAGTCATATACTTGAACATACCTGTGTGATCAAAATTTCTATTTGTATCCTGCATGGCGACAACCATATTCACAAATATATAAACTGATAGCAGTAGGCAAACTCATCACATCAATGGTTAAAATTGCATTTAATGGGTGAAATATGTAAAACTTGGCAAAGGCTATCCTATTTTGAATATAATAAACAGACGCTACAGTAGCAAGTACAAAAGAAATTTACTACTTCAGAAATCCCATCACATGATAACTTATAACAGAAGCAACAAAGTACATTAAACATTGCACGAAACTCAAAAAGAATATAAAGAAATAATCAATGTGTTCACATTCCGCACACTTTCAAACAAAATGTTAGGAAAGAAACACCAATCAATACTAGCAGCGATAAAAGATACAAGATATATATCCTATTTTCTTGAAAAATATTTAAAGCCAAATATTTTCTTATATTGGAATGGTTTATATAACCATTAACATTTGTAGCAGGTGCATAAATCAACTTTAATAAGATTTTTATAAATCTACTCTATTTCTCAAAAATAAACAACGTCAGCAAATTACAAATGATCGTAGTGATATAATTTTGGCTTTACGTATTATTATTACTCTTCAAATGTCCTTTTGAAATTCATTGACTTTCTTCGAAGAACAAAAGATGAACATTTTTTACTGCCAAAAATAATTAATAGATAAACACAATATACAGAATGAGATCATATCATTAAATAAAAGATTTTAATGCTTCTAAAACGAAGCTACTGTCAATTAACCATCATCGACAATCTCACCTACCTCCCATTAGCATGGACCAGGCTTGCCTCCCAGAGAGTAAAACACTACGCCTTCTTGGTCTCACACTTTCAGCGGACTTCAAATGGAATGACTATATCGAATCCATTGCTAAATCCGCTGCTATGAAAGTCGGTTCTCTGTGTAGGGCCCGGAAGTTTTTTCCGTCTAAATCTATCCTGCACATTTACAAATCTACCATCCGCCGTGCATTGAATACTGCTGCCATATCTGGTCGGGTGCCCCTGCTGTTCTCCTCGGGCTTCGCGATAAGGTTCAGAGGAGGGTCTGTAATGTGATAGATACCGACTTGGCAGACCGCCTGCAGTCTCTCTCCCACCGGCAAGACGTGGCTTCCCTGTGTCTCTTCTATAAATACTTTCACGGCTTCTGCTCCGATGAACTTAGATCACTGGTGCCCCCTAAATACGAATTTGCACGAGATACTACATTAGCAACTAGATCCCACCCTTTTACAGTGAAACCGATAAAATGCAGCCGTAACTTCTACTCCAACAGTTTCTTTCCTTGCACTTCCCGACTGTGGAGTTCTCTTCCAAACGATTGCTTCCCCGACGGCTACAATCTCCAGGAGTTTAAATGTAAGGTCAATACACACCTCCTAACACACTAACCTGCTCCCATTCTATCAAGCACTCTTCCCATCTGCCCGACCCTCATCCTCGCTATCCTTACTCATCTGTCACCTTTCTCCTGACATTCCCTATGTCTATCCACTCCTTCTTTCCTTTCCTTCCCCTATGTAGCCCCATGCGCAATAGTGGCAGTGGAATGCCTTGCTTGGGGTGAGATGATTAAAAAAAAACACTCTTCCCATCTGCCCAACCCTCATCCTCGCTATCCTTACTCATCTGTCACCTTTCTCCTGACATTCCCTATGTCTTTCCACTCCTTCTCTTTACCTTCCCCTATGTAGCCCCATGCGCAATAGTGGCAGTGGAATGCCTTGCTTGGGGTGAGATGATTAAAAAAAAACACTCTTCCCATCTGCCCAACCCTCATCCTCGCTATCCTTACTCATCTGTCACCTTTCTCCTGACATTCCCTATGTCTATCCACTCCTTCTCTTTACCTTCCCCTATGTAGCCCCATGCGCCATAGTGGCAGTGGAATGCCTTGCTTGGGGTGAGATGATTAAAAAAAAACACTCTTCCCATCTGCCCAACCCTCATCCTCGCTATCCTTACTCATCTCTTACCTTTCTCCTGACATTCCCTATGTCTATCCACGCCTTCTCTTTACCTTCCCCTATGTAGCCCCATGCGCAATAGTGGCAGTGGAATGCCTTGCTTGGGGTGAGATGATTAAAAAAAAACACTCTTCCCATCTGCCCGACCCTCATCCTCGGTATCCTTACTCATCTCTCACCTTTCTCCTGACATTCCCTATGTCTATCCACTCCTTCTCTTTACCTTCCCCTATGTAGCCCCATGCGCAATAGTGGCAGTGGAATGCCTTGCTTGGGGTGAGATGATTAAAAAAAAAAAACCCATTTAACAAAACTGCTGCAAGTTTATTTTCGTTTACTAGCTCGTCTCATATAGGTTTTAGGTTTTAATTTTGTGTCACAATCTCTTGTTCGCAATTCATTTACAAAAACTACTTCATTAGGCCATACGCTGTTTTATCTGACCCGCTTGCCTTCAGTATATTTTCTGAATGACGAATCCTCTAACTCTCCGTTACTCAGTATGTAGCATAAATGTTTCTACCTTTTCTTATTTATTCTAAGTATGAAATAATGTTTTCATTATATTTTCTTAAAAATTTCGTTATTCTGCAGATACAAGTTTCACTTGCTTAATGCCTCGTCTTCATCATTGAAGGAAGGTTACAAAAATTAATGGTAGAGGGAAATGTTACGAAATAAAAATTCCGTATTCGTTCCATCGTTGCTTACGAAATGCTTTGTTTTTTAATATGCGTGAAACCGTGCCATCAAAAATAAGGGAAAATATATCGTTGTGTCGTCTAAAATGACGGTTACATATATATTGAGATACATAGCATTGTGTATCTTTCATTAAGATAGAAGAAAAATAATCCAACCACACTGAGAGTGACAATATATATATATATATATATATATATATATATATATATATATATATATAAACAGTTCGCCCCAAGCAAGGCATTTTACTGCCACAGATTTGCAGGGGGCTACATAGGAAATAAGTTATAAGAAAGAGTTACAGCTTAGGAAGTGGGTAAAAGAAGGATCAGAATACTGATGAGAGTAGAGTAGAAAGAGAAAGAAGAATGAGAGAGAGAGAGAGAGAGAGAGAGAGGATACAGGTTAGTGAGATAGGAGATGACTATTGACTTTACATTTAAATTCTTGGAGATTGTAGCTGTCAGGGAAGTATGTAAACGGAAGGTAATTCCACATGCGGGAAATGCGAGAAAAGAAACTGTGGGAGGAGAATTGGAGTTTACATTTTACTGGTTTCACAAGAAAAGGCTGGCCTAGTTAATAATCTCGTGCCTCCAGTAAATTCATATATAGGGGGAACAAGTGAATATATATATATAATATGATATAATATCATTTAATAACTGGTACTAAAGAGAATGAGCTGAACCGACGCTGCCTGCTCTATTGTGTCTAATGAACTAAGCCGAAACTGCCTTACTATTTTCCCTCCATGTGCGTCACTAGACTGTTATATAGATAAAGACTCTTATATATATATATATATATATATATATATATATATATATATATATTATTCTGTCACGCTCTCGAATGAAGAGAAAGTATCAAGGCAGATACGGCTCAGCTTATTAGATGCACTAGCGAGGAAGCATTCATTCTCTTTAATACAAGTTATTAAGCTTTACTACCATTTATTAAACTTTTCTATCAGCTATTTAAGCTCTTCTTGCGTGTTTCCTCATTAAGAGTAGTTCATTTTTTTATTTTTGTTGCAATTATTATGACGTCATATGCTGAAAGCTATTTTTCTTATGTCTTGATGTAAGAGAGTCAGTAGTAGGTACATCACTATATATGAAGACATTTAGACTGCTCTCTCTCTCTCTCTCCCTATATATATATATATATATATATATATATATATATATATATATATATATGTGTGTGTGTGTGTGTGTGTGTGTGTGTGTGTGTGTGTGTGTTTAGCTCTTTGAAGGAATATGTCACTATTTCTAATGCTCTTTTGGATTCCGGTTTTACATTTTCTGTTTTTTCTTACGACAAATCCATTTTTGCATATTGGACTGTCCCACTTACTAATAAACATACATTCTTTTTTTATTCTTTCGTCATGCTTTCTTTCTTTTTTCAACCTTCTATTTCCGGTCAGTGTTTTCTGAGAGTACTCTTCTGTTGTTAAGTTTTTGTATAATATTAGAATATGCACTTAAATCTCATCAACGATTTCATGCATATTTTAATCCGTTACTGTATGTATGATATTCAAATCTGAACGAATAAAAAGATAATATCAATATAAACAAAGTAAGTCGTTCTTATCTATATAACATAAGTTCTATATCACAGTAGATTCTAGAGAATGTCCTCGCAGTTGAAGACGATACTATGGACGGTGAGAAATTATGAAACCAAAAACTGCTTATACTTAAAATCGCACATAGATAATTGCAATTTATGATTCGCATAAGGAAGGAAGGTATTTTGGAAAATTTCATACTAGACAAACATGATTTTTGAACTAGATTATTTTTCAAAATGGGGAGGATATGCAAAATCCGTAATACAAACATTGGTACATTGTCTAAATTTAAGTTTTGACCACTGATATTCATGAGAAAATGAAACAACTTGGAGCCCGTATTTGTTTTGTTTTGAATATCTTTAAAATAGAATCTTATTTATAAGCCTAACATAAATTCGGGAAAGGAATGAATATAAATTTTAACTGTGAATGCCACAAAACCATCGGTGGATATCGGACAATTATTCAAGTCAATATTTAAAAAAATGTCAATATTAGTTAGTTTCTGTATGTCTCTTCATTTAATCTAAAGAACATAGATACAGGTACTAGCCTATTTAACGAGCTTGTGTAAGTGTATATGCATAAAACTAAATAAATCTAAGCCAGACTAACATTCATGCCAATCGCTCATTGGTAGATATTTATAATATATTCTATAATATAATAATTTTTTAATACTATTCCATCATCGTATCTTTATTTCTCGTCAAAAAGGACAACATGTGGCTTCCCTGTGTCTATTCTATAAGCATTTTCGTTGCTTCTGCTCTTATAAACTCCCATCTCTTTAACTCCAGCCCTTTCAACATCAACCCGTGGAACTCGTTCTTTTTCTTTCTCTCTACCTTCGCAACTGTCTTTACTCGTGTTCACACCCATCTCTTACCCTTTCTCTTTCACCCTCTGTAACTCGTTTGTCTTTCTCTTCACTCGCCTCCTGCGTAAATCTTTAACTCTCTTATGTCGCACCCTGCACATCAGAGGCGGTACCGCCTTGCTTGGGGTGAAATGATTAAACACAATTTTGTATAAATGATTTTCTTCTGACTTTGACAAAGTAATATCTTCGTTGATAACAACACAGGTACAGAATGAATTAAAAACTGCCGAAATATAATGAGAACAGAGTCAGAGTATTACATTAGGGATATCACACTATAACTATAGGTCATATTAAGTTTCGATTAGATCGTCACAAGACATCTGTTTTGCAGTACACACTTACATTATATCATAAAAACGATAATAATTTGAGACACAATTTTACACGTCAAGTGACATCTAAGCCAGTATCCACAGAACATCGTAAAAGTAATTAATCAATCTGTTTGTATTGTATAAAGTAAAACCTCAAAGGTCACTGAAGCAAGATGATTAATGAATGATGTTGTTGATAGTAAATAATGATTTGAAGAGGTTATGATTGCAATGATCTGGCAGCATATTTCCAACGAACTATCGATTGTTGAGAAGAAAATTTCCGAAAGTAACACAATTTTTACCAATAGAATACAAAGAGAACGTTCAAGTGTTATGGTAAGTCTTAGCGCTAAAGAACTAAGCGTCTTTCTTAAATCATTTCATGCCAAAGACAATGATATCAGAAAACGTGTGCATGATCATCAGAAAATCTATTCAGGAGATAAAACAATAAAAGAATATGAGTTAAGAAAACTTAGGTTAATCATTCACACTGTAGAACTTTTTTTAAAATTAAATATGACTGTGAAGAAAGAAGTCAGGAGGATGTTCCAGATGTAAGTTGTGTAAGGGAAGAAAATGTTAGCATACACTTACAGTTATATTTAGTCATTTCAGTAGTAATCTGATGAGACATTGCCGTTAATCTAATCAGTTAGTTAAGTGCCATACGTGATACACTCTTGGGCGATCATGTCTCGAAAAAGACCTGACTGACTGGGCTGAAGATTATCCGGCAGTAGGTTGCCATTGCTTTCTGCGGTAGACTGGTTGCCGATCAAGGCTATAGAACCCAATCTGTCCTGCTATTTAACCCATAACTCGAAGGAAGAGACGGATTAATAACTTTCCCAAGGGTATTTGCGCGTAAGTGAATGCAACGAATTCAACTGGAATTTGAACTCGGCTCTCCGATTTCTCATACCGAGCCGATATCCTCTGTACCACAACTAATAGTGATCTTAAAATCATAAATTACAGATACTATAGAGGAAAGTACAGTAGACAGATTGCTACGAAATTATTCATGTAAAATGCAGATAGAAAATAAATTACGACAATTGGAAACCGGCTGAATTCTTGTTTGTATTTTATCGATAATTTCTAAATACACAGGATGAAGATCTGACCAGATGTGGCGGAAATATAAAAGGCGTAATTTCATGACAGAACAAAGGGAAATGAAGAATAAACCTGGTCAGAACATTTGCCATGGATATTTCATTTTTTCTTGTAATAATTTTACCCCAAGCAAGGCAGTTTTACTGCAGCTATTGCGCAAGGGCTTACATAGGGGGAAAGTGAGGAGAAGGAGGAGTAGGTTATAGGGTCTGTCAGGAAGAGGGCAATAGAAGTATGGTAATACTGGTGTTATGGTGGTGGAATGGATGGAGAAATGAGCTTGAAAGAATGGATACGAGTTAGTGGGATAGAAGATGACTATTGACCTTATATTTAAATTCTTGGAGATTGTAGCTGTCGGGGAAGCATATATAAGGATGAGAATTCCACAGGCAGGAAGTGCGAGAAAAGAAGCTGTTAGAGTAGAAATGCGGTTATATTTTATCGGTTTCACAGTAAAAGGGTGGGTTCTAGTTACTAGTCTAGTAGCTCGAGTATATTCATACATAGAGGGAAGCAGTAATCTAAGTTCATTGGAGCAGAAGCCGTGAAGGTATTTGTAGGAGAGGCAGAGAGAAACCACACAACGCCGGTGATAGAGCGACTCGGTAGCGATCATATTACAAATTCTCCGTTGAATGTTGTCAGGAACCACGAGTGAAATAGGAGCACACGACCAGATGTGGAAGCAGTATTCAATACACGTGCGGATGGTAGATTTTGTGAGAGAGTAGTGAAAGTTTTGTGATGTTTCGTCTGTTGGAAAGTGGTTGTACTGTGAAAATATATTCTCCACCTAAAAGGCCACTTATACATTTTTTAACTGGAAAGTAAAGAATGGTCAGATGCGCATCAGATATGAGAACATAATTCTATTTTACTAAGTTAAAGGTAGACAAAGACAAAATGCATTAGGTAATTACTGAAAGAGTGAAATAAACAACATTTTCAAGTAACATAACTGGTGGATCGTATACATGAATTCCTCATGAGATTTAGGGTCAACTGAAGTTTCCACAAAAGCCCAGAGTAATGAGTACTATTAAGAGTACACTATACTCATTGTGAAATTGAAGATGTTAAAACCTGATCAATGATGATGAAACATTTTTTTAGCGTTGATTTGTAGGTATGAGTGTTGCAAGTGAGTTTTTCTCTCATAGAGCTAGATCGAATGAGAGAACGGCTTTTAGGTACAGCTCATGTAGAATTTTTGACGATCGAACTTAAACGGTATCATCACTAGTTTGTATTAACTAATTTATTATTTTATATTCCTCTTTTTTATTACATGTCTGTTAAGGATGTGGGCCATCAAAACTTCTCACATCATCCTATACCTTAATATTTCTTAGAACGTTTATTTTTAAAAATCTTGCCATCAATTTAGACAAGCTCTTTAATTTTCTTATTTTCTGTGTCTATCTGCCCTTGATTCATTTAATACGCCCATTAGCAAACTTCCCTTCCGAGTGACATGAATATATATATATATATATATATATATATATATATATATAGTTTAGCACATGTACACATTGTAATTTACTACAAAAGTGTATATTTTGTACATTTTGCTTCGAGGTCGAAAAAACAATATCTCAATAGATAAACACTATTTTTGAAAAAGAAAATTAAAAGATCTGACTTCCCCTTTATTTTTGTAACTTTTATTTTGTACGAGGTAAAAATGATAGAAAAATTTCAGTTTTATATGATGTAACAACAAATGTAACTATCTGCAATCAATTTCTGGCCAATTGATTGACATTTCTATTTTTTTACTTTTTCTTTTATGTTTCTACTGTCATCTTCCCTAAACTTCCTTCCCTCCGTACCTTTTCTCACGTTTTCCTTTTTACTAAGCGCAGACGCCGCATGAACCTTATTTTTTTATTTTTTTTTTAATCATTTCACCCCGAGCAAGGCGGAAACGCCACTGATGTGCAGAGGGTTACGTAAATGAAAAAGATTAATTAGAAAAGAGTGAGGAGTACAAACTAGTTAGAAAGGAACAACAAAGCTGAGAAAGCAGGTGCGATGAGAGATACATAGGAGGAGAGAAAGGGAAGGTTATACAGGGGAGGGGAGAGAGCTAGAGTCCAGTGGTTAGTAGATGAGTATTGACTTTGCATTTAAATTTCTGGAGGTTGTAGCCGTCAGGAAAGCAAGAATACGGGAGTGAGTTCCACAGGCGGGAAGTGCGAGAGAGGAAGCTGCAGGAGTAGAATTGTCGTCCGCCTTTGGCTAACCTGACTGTGAATGGGTGGGACCCAGTTGCCAGTCTGGTTGCACGGGTGAACACCTGTTGAGGAGACATCAGTGAGTTAAGCTCATCCGAGCAGAAGCCATGAAAGTATTTATAGAAGAGACAGAGGGAGGTCACATCTCGACGATGGGGAAGTGGCTGCAGTCGAGTCGCCAGATCAGTACCTATCACATTACAGACACTCCTTTGGAGCTTGTCAAGAACACTGAGGAGAACGGCAGGGGCACCTGACCATAAATGGCAGCAGTACTCCATGCACGGACGGATGGATTGTATGTGTATCTATCTATTTTTCATCCCTAAATTTGGGTTTATTTCTCCCTGAGCCGTTATCATCGGATCTCTCCTCTTAGCTCTTACTTTCTTTCCTGTCTCCTTTTTTGATTTTATTTCAATTTTTTTATTTTCTCTGTTTTTTTTTTCTTTTATGTATCACGCACTTTATCTCCTATGTATATATCCTTCCTTTTTGTTTTATGTTTTTGTATTTCTTTTTTGTTTTCCCATCTTTTCTATCCTCTTAATAATAAATCTATATTGAGCAGTGCTTTAAATTAATGTTTTGAACGTTGTTAATACATTCTTTCTTTCTTTCTTCATTTGCATATATATATATATATATATATATATAAACGCACAACACAGCGGTCATTATCATAATAAAGATGATATATATATATATATATATATATATATATATATATATATATATATAACATAATTTAAGAACCGGTAGTAAATAGAATGAACTTAACCGATGCTGCCTCGCTACTTTCTCTAATGAACTAAGTCGAGACCACCTTGCTATTTTTTCTCTCTCCATGAGAATGACAGGAGGAAATATATCCTCTCTATTATAATAAAAACTGTTATATACACATACAAACATATATATATATATATATATATATATATATATATATATATATATGTCTGTCTGTCACGCTCTTGGAAAAAAGAGATAGTATCAAGGCTGATTCAACTTTGCTTCTGCTCATTCTCTTTACTACGGTTTATGTTGGTAATCTTCAATTTGAAGGAAAATTTCATTTCAAAGATCCCTTTTGTTTAATTTTGTAAATCAATAATGAGTGTTTTACTATTTAATATTCAATGCGTTAATTTCACTCAGTGATAATATAGAAGAGTAGGAAACCAGAATCATAATCATTTCAAATCTGACTCCTCTTACTATTCTAATACTTATTGAATATCAATATAATTTTGTTTCGATATTTTGTTTAATATATATTCCTGAATATATTAAGATTTAAACGTATGTAATATAGTTTTTATTGTCATTAACACTAGCAAAATCAGCTTTGTTGGAAACAGAATTTAGGCACAAAACAAAAATACGCCACGAGAAATTCCCATAAATTAGTAATTGTTGAATTACTAATTAAACGTCTCGTGCAGTGACGAAAATAAGTGCAAACTGAATTTGTATGTGCCTCCATGTATAAAATGTTGTGTTATATATACATTTCATGGTTAATAAATAATCTGTTTAATTTGACAGAAGTGTGTTCTCAGATTTAATCTAAGATTTTCGATTCATTTTCACAAGCAAGACTCTTTTTCTTGCTATGTTGTCTAAACAACTGCCCTCCTTTAGTTCAGCACACAAAACCTTGTCTTGTAGTAAAGAAAATTCAGTGATCTCCAAATATTATACAGAGTATTTTAAATCGGTTTTACTCAATGCCAGGTAGTAAACCGCTATGACACAAAAGGTTCATCATCATCATTTATCCATCATCACACCCAAATGGTGCATAGGGCAGCAACGTTTTGTTGCTGTTTCTGTAACAAACTGTTTTTACAGGGCAGGGTTCTTAGCCATACACCCAACCCCCAACCCCCAAACCTGGAGGGCCCGTGGACCGTTCTTGATCCTTACGTTTACAGCACCTGGTATTCCCAAATGGTCGCCCATTAAGTACTGACCAGGCTCGATGTTGTTTAACTTTGGTGATCGGACGGTTACTTGGTCTTAAAAGAGTATGGAGAGAAATATTTACACTGACCAAGAGAAGAACACACTAATCACGAATACAGTTGACAGCAACTGACATTATGTTTTTTATTTTTGTCGATTTAAGTTGGCCGGAAAGCACTGAATCTAAAGAGATTTCCACAAGTTAGAAGTGCGTGACAATAAACTCTTGACATAAAATTTACAGCTACATTTCCGGCTTTCTCTTTTCCAATCTTCTCACTTTGTTTTCTTGTTTTTATTATTTTTTTTTTCAATTGGAGTAGATAGATCTATCTATCGCCCGGTTCAGACTCCACCCATGTCTATTGAACAGGTTAAGAGGCTCATCCCTTGTTCCCTGTTTAGGATATGGTTTCCGGCTTTCTCTTTTCTGATCTTTTCACTATTACGTAGCCCCCTGCACATCAGTGGCGTTACCGCCTTGCTCGGGGTGATACGATTAAAAAAAAACAAAAAAAAACATTTCCCTTGCTCAACTGTAAATTGATGAGATATCGACGAGAGTCTGATACTTCATTCAAAATCAAAAAGTGTAATACCATAGTGAAGAGATCATCTGAACATTTTCATTGAAAGTATTTATATAAACATCACAAAAAATCAATCAGATTGTTTACCTTAAGAAATGAATTCTATCAATGAGTTCATGTTAAATCGCAGAACCAAAGTAACATATGTGGCAGTAATATTCTAAACATTTACCAACGGTAGACTAAGATGTTCGATAGATTCTGGAGAAGAAAATTAGGTAAGTATATTTTTAACAATTATCTGATAATTTTAAGGGACATTGCATTATATTCTAGTGTACAAGTGGCTGATTATAAATTCCTTGTTTTGCTAATAGCAAAAATTCAACAAATTTATTAAAAAATAATTTACGTACTTATCTGAAATATATATATATATATATATATTGGTAATATTATATTTTGGTAATATTATATTTTGCGACTCTTATAGACTGATCCTCAGACCAAATTCACACAATAATGAATGGATCAAAATTATTCGGAAAAACTCAAGTAATAAGGAAAGAAGAAAAAAGAAATTAAAAAAAGAAGAAAAAATAGGGAAAAAGAGGTTAACTTAACAGTGTTCGATATTAGCGTAAATATTATATCTAGACGACAAGACGGCTTTAAAATGGCCATGGTAATGGAGGTCAGTATATCTTGTTCGAATAGATAATATTTTTATATAGTAAAGTTAATGTATACCACCCTAAAAAGTGAGAGCCCTGTGAAAGATATATGCTTCGTTATATGAAGCAAACGTGCATTTTCTATGTAATTAGACAAAAATGTTTCAAGTTATGATTCATCTACTAATAAGCTACAGAAAACTATGAAAACAAAATAAGTTTTACTTAACCAATATAAAAAATGCAGATCTTTTGATTACATATTTCAAAGTATAAAACTAACATTACGTTCTCAATCAAAACCTAAATTATTTTTCTGAGATTATTGTATTTATTAAAAATAATGTAAATATCTATCGGTCAAGTTATCTTCTTTTAAAAATTAACTTTTCATCATGCGACTTGGACATTAATGTTTTAGATACTCTGTAAGTAAGGTTTATTAAACAATTAAACTGAAATTTTTACTGCTTGTAATTATTATATATATCGTGATATGGTAAAACTTAAAAATAATATATTTGCAGCTTTCAAATTTTCTCTATTCAGAGTTTCTCTGAAAGAAAACATAGGAACTGAGCAATTTTAGTCTATTTGTCAAATGAGCGGGAAGGAATAAGTTTTCAGTTGTGAGAATAGTTTCAATGATTTCTCTCCGGAAATGATCGAGGATCTCAATCCAAGTTATTTTTCCTTCGTCATTATTCTGATGTCTTAGTTTAACGACAACATCTTTGAATCAATTCCGCTTGTGATACCAATTATATTTCTAATGGAAGCCTAACCTCGAAGGAGGTTTCAATTTGGTTGCAAAGTATGTTAAACTAGTTTAAGCAAAAACGGTCTTCCGCGTGTGCCTAAAGAGATATTAGGTGAACGTGTCTAATTAGATTACGACTGAAACAAACTTTGAATTTTGAGTAGAATATTTTAACTCCTCATCTAAATTGATAATTTTATCGATTTCAATAATTAAGGTGCATCTCAATTATATTTTATTTTGTACAATATATTCTAATATTATCAACATGCTAAATGATTTTAAAATAAGCAACACAAATATATTGAAAAAATTAATAGTAAAAAAATAAAGTAAAACTTTAATATATTAATCTCAACTGAATTTAAATTGTCACAGCTGATTAAAATTTGTCATATTTATCACTTGAATTTTTCTATTTATTTAATACTTAAATCTTACAGTGTAGGTACACCTACAATTATCATATATCAACGAAGAATGTTTACCCATTGAAACGAGATCCTGTTTTTAGGGATAGTAGCTACTCATTAATGTATGTTGAATTAAACAAGACGTACAAAGAATTTGATTTCATTTTGTATGTGTACACTTTTCTACTCTTCTAGACTTAATATACCGAACAATTTTCAAAAATCTTGATGAATCCAAACGTTTTCGACTAAAGTATTTTTTTTGAGAATTTTACGCGAAGCAAAGCTTCAATATCCGAGTGATGCAAATTATGAATGAGAGAAGAAAATAAAGAACGATGGCGACTGATATTGCATTTGCACGGAACGCGTATATTAGAGAAAGAAAAATACATTAACGGTGAAATGAATATATCGGAAAACTCTTCTACGTCAAGAATTATCAACCGGCAATACACAGAAATATACTGACAAAACAGAAATATTAAGAGCGCAAGTGGAGGCTGCATTGGTAAAATTCAGCAGAAAAAAGTAGCAGAACTAGATCCGATTCTAATAGATATGCTAATAGCCTTAAACAAATTGGCGTAGACATAATTACTGGAATAATAAATTAGATATACAACGGCGGCCCTATACTGGTGGGCCAAAGAAGATCGATTTTTATAGCACCACCTAAGAAGACAGTTGCAAAGAAAAGTGAACTCCACAGAAAAATCAACTTAATGAGCCGCTTATAAAAACTCAGCATCCGAATTCTAATGAAAAAGATAGCAGCAGATTTGGCCCAATGATAGGTCAAGACCAATGTGGGATCGTGGAAGACACCGAGACGGGGAACACAATAATTATTCTCAGAAAGTTATTAGAAAGGGCAATACAAATATAGAAGGACGTGTACCTGCGTTTTATAGCGTACGCAAAAGCGTTCAACTAATTATTCCGCAAAGAATTGTTAAAGAAGCTCGGAAACTTTAACATATTTGAGAAAGATATTAAAGTTATCAAGAACCTATACTGGCAGCAAACCGCCTGCTTAAATGAATTCAGCAGATAAAGAAAATGAGACAAGGATGTGTCTTCTTACCGGATATATTCAACATGTCCTGAGAAACATTTCTGAGAGAACTAGAAGTCCCGCCATAATTCGGATTTGTCGGCCACAGCCTGAACAATATAATATACGCAGATGAAACAGTGCTGATAGCAAACACGGACAAGAAATTATATCGTACAGAAAGTACCGATCGAAAGTGGGTTCAAAGAGATACAAACTAAACTAAAGAATACCAAATGCATGGTTTCAGCAAAACGAGGACCTGAAAATATCAACTACTTATCGGAGATACTAAACTAACCAGATGTAGACATTTAAGAAGCTTGGAAATATTCTAACATGGAAAGGGTGATACTGATATCCGATGACGCCTTAGCATGAGCAATGACGCATTTCAAAAGGCAGAGTTTTGATAGACAGGAGATTTTTGGAAAGCAAAGTAAAGAATACTGGAATGTTTTGTAAATATTCTAACATGGAAAGGGTGATACTGATATACGATGACGCCTTAGCATGAGCAATGACGCATTTCAAAAGGCAGAGTTTGGATAGACAGGAAGATTTTTGGAAAGCAAAGTAAAGAATACTGGAATGTTATATTATATCTACATATCGATATTGCAGCGATTGATAGACAATCTTTTCAGAGATGAAGAAAAGGCTATTAGTAACAGAACTGTTGTTCTTCAGAAGGATGCTGAGTCTTCCATAGACTGAACATACGCGCAACTTTGATGTCTTAATTGCATCCCCTAGAAGATGGCAGAGGAACCGTTAGCATAAAAATGATTGGTATTCGATAGAAAAAAATTAAGCTTTCAGAGATAAGAAAATCAGCATATAATGAAACGATTATAAATTCAGAAGTTATTTCGGCACTAAAACATTTTGCAACTCGTTCGGAAAATAACTAAATTTGTATATTTTTCAACTGTCCGAACGAAGCAGTTGTAAAATTTTGTAATCATTTCTACACTAGGATAGATTTGGAAGTGAATAAATACATTCCTGATATCTCTTGCTAATAATTATGTAATTAAATATAATTTTCTCCTCCTGGTCTTCTTCATGTCTATAATAGTCTTCAATGTTCTCGTAACCAGATTTTAAATGTCCTTTCACCATACACTAATTTTCTCTGGTTTCATTATGGATTCTGTTGTATCTCCGAGGTGGATTCATTGAGAAAATGTGCTGTGGTATTATTCAGCACAATATCCGATGCTAAACAGATGTACACAGAACAGTAAAATAGTTAAAATGACAGACAAGACAGAACATACAATACAGAGAGGAGGGGTTTAGATCGCAACAGTCGCTGAAATAATTAGTCCCAATATTGCGATGATGACACTAACATATTCCGCGTAGAATGAGACTATACTTTATTTTAAGAGACAATTTCAAACAATAGACAATTCAATCATTAAGATTCTGGTTTCTATTTCAAATTAAGCAACTATTTTCCCTTGACTCTTCTTGCCAAAGTTGATATTCATGTCTCACATGTAAATTAAAATCTTCTTATTTGAACTTAAGCGTTGTCTAATATGGAGTTGAACGATTCGATTCCGTCTCTGGGCGCATACACTATTATAATAAATGTGTTGAAGTCTTTCCTTTCACTTTAACTACAATAACTTTTTCAGATAACTGACATTATCCCAGAACGCATTTCTTCATATCTTTGGTCAGTATAAAAAAAGAAATTATAAATTTCGTATATCTCTGTATGTATTAATAGAGTTGAATTCCATAAAATATAGTTTTCCTAGATGTTTCGAGAGTTGCATTGGTTTATGATCAGAGAGAAATCGTAGAAAGAGGTGAAGAACAAAATCAAATATCAGCCTTTTCAAAAACAATTATATTTGTAATTATTCTGTTTATTAATATGCATTATTCCCTAAGGAACAACAGGCGTCACTATCATGATTCTAAACAAAAGTCGTCTTATTTATATATATATATATATATATATATATATATATATATATATAAAGAGAGAGAGAGGGAGAGAAAAAGAAAGATAGATAGAGAGATCCTGATTCTAAAGAAAAGTTGAGTTATCAAGATATATATATATATATATATATATATATATATATAGAGAGAGAGAGAGAGAGAGATTGTGAGAGAAAGAGATAGATAGATAGATAGATAGATAGATAGATAGATAGATAGATAGATAGATAGATAGATACTATAAGCGAAAGAGTGATGAAGATTATCTAAATTCTTCTAAGTCTGCAGTAAAACAAACCGTCGTTTTGCATGGCGTTGAACGATATTCTCACTGAAATAAGAAACGACATGTGTTTAATGAAACCAAAGTAATTTCACTACGTTACCATCGATGATTTTCTAACTGAAGTCAGCAGTTCCCAGGAGGATCATTGCATTCGTTAATTGGATTTCACCGACTGGCAAAGATACGTAAATACCAACTGAGATTTAAGCATTGATCCATGAGTTGTCTCAACGGATGATGGATCCAATTCAACAGTAGGTGAAAAATCAGCGCCATTTTGCAATTAACACTTGTAAACTCCAGATTGGAATAATTTTTCTTATCAAACGCAAGTAATCTTATGTGAGGTTGATGTCTGCAACTCCCAAAGTGGAAATTAATCATAATCTTACAAATATTACAAAAACAAACAAAATAATCTTCATATAAATTCTAAATGGATTATTCTCTTTCTCATTCTTAGGTATACTTAGTAGTAGGGGTCATGTTAAATGGGATGACATTCGAAATTCTATATAGCTTACATGCACAAACTACAATAAAATTATACTTGGCACGATCAGAAACAACATCCCTGTGGAAGTGAATTCAGATCTTTCTATATATACAAACTTATTTATGCACATAGACACACGTAAACGCGCACGCACATGTACACACATACACGTGTGGAAATTAAAATTGAAGAAAAAAACAATATTTCAAATAAATAAATATTCAAATGTTCTACAATATTATTGTATGGTATACTTTTTAATAAAATTGTGAATGATTTAATTTGATTATGAGAATTATCGAACCAATTAGTTATATATATATATATATATATATATAGAGAGAGAGAGAGAGAGAGAGAGAGAGAGTGCATTGTGATGCAGTGGATATCGGCCTGAAACGAAACTTACGCGCAGTTACATTTGGGAAATGCATTAATCCGTGTCTTTTCCCACCAAGTATGGGTTAAATACCAGAACAAATTTGGTTGTATAGTTTTGGTTGGCAACCAGTCTACCGCAGAAAGTAATTGCGAACTATTGCAGCATAATATCATTTTCTAGTCAATTATGTCTCAAAAGGAGATGATTGCCCAAGCATTCATCACGAATGGCACTTAACTGATTGTTTTGCTTTTAGACTATTGAGGAAGCTGTACACTTACACACAAGAAGTATTTGTACGTTATTTTTTGCTCCAAGTGAATAATCATCAAATAAATGTATTACACTAAGTTTCAAGGTCTGTCATCTAGCAGACAATCGAAGCGACTGGATCCACTTTGTTCAAGGAGAACGCATAAAGGCTGAGAAAAGGTGAAACCAAATTTTTGAGATCAAAAGCAAGAAAGAATTATGAAAGAGCAACGAAGAATTAAGAAAAAGCAAAGTCAGATCTTCATTCCTCATTCTTGTTTGGCAGTTGTTGAAGAGATTGCTATATAAATATTGCTTTGATAAACCACTTTAAACACTAATGATAGCACCGTCTTTGGTCATTCATTTTCGCCTTTTGTAAAAGGCGAAAATGAATGACCAAAGACGGTGCTATCATTATCTTGGATAACTTATATATATATATATATATATATATATCGGAACAAACTGTTAGGCAACATGTACATATCATGTGATTATAGTAAGGAATGCTTGTGTTAAACAAACCATACTGAATAGGGTAGCATTGTGCACAGTATGTCACAATATCCCACAAGTTTTGACTTCAAATTTGTTCGTCCACTAAACCGTATATTTTTTCCTCACTGGTTGGATACAAAATATATTCTGATCTTTCTGAATGATATTATCAAGACTTTGAATTTAATTAATAATCGAGTGGAATTCAAAGTCGGCGTAATCCAAGTTGCTATCCATTACTCCACGTAATACATATATATATATATATATATATATATATATATATATATATATATATATATATATATTCGTTGATCAATATATACATTGATTCGTGTAGAAACCTTCGTTAAATAAAGACAGAAGCTGACGATGGTTCGCGTGAAATAGGGTATACTTCAGATTCACCATGAAATAACGCGTCTGTCTTAATTTTTCTTATATTTGCTCTATATGTATTTATCTGTATATATGTTTAGAGCTCTCTTAGAGAGATATGCTATCACTATATGTAAAGGATACTCCTTTGGATTCTTCTATGCCCACACTGCATGATGATATATATATATATATATATATATATATATATATATATAGGTGTGTGTGTGTGTGTGTGTGTGTGTGTGTGTATTTTTGAATATATGTGTGGTTTGTTAATATAATTGCGTAAATATGTGTTAATAATATTTATATGCATATAAGTCCGTTCTTCATAAATATGCATGTGAGTGTTCGAACACAATATTACGTAGATATGGATGAATGTGTGTATGTGCGTATATGTAGGTGTACGTATAGACACATTTGTATGTAGATATTTGTAAGTATGGACATATGTGTATGTAGATATCATTTTTCCTCAGCTGGTTTCCATCGCTTTCTGCGATAGACTGATTACGAACAAAGGCTATAGAACCCAACCTCTTTTGATATTTAACCCATATTAAGAGGTAGAAATATCGGGTAAATGCCTTTCTCAAATTTATTTACGCGTAAGTGAATGGAACAAATTTAATTCGAATTCGAACTCGGTTCTCCGATTTCTTGTTCCGAGCCAATATTCATTACACTACAAAGCACATTAGTGACTATCAAGCAATAAAATGTTGAGCAAAGATTAACATCCCGTTATTTCCTCTCACGCGGTAAAAACTAAACCATTCTTACCACCCTTTGATATCGCATCATTCAGAAATCTTTTTTATGACTTCATAAAAATGGTTTAAAATTAAGAAGATAATAGTGTAGCTGACTTGATCACACAGAAGGACGAGAGAAGCAAACACATTGGACAAAATGTTGCTAGAGTCGTGTCTGCAGTTAAAATATGATACAGTTAAAAAGACTGGAGGAAAACGGTAAATGAAATAGAATGAATTTTCTTAGTTTTCTAAAAAACACGTAATGACTTATTAAGTATTTATATAAACTGAGCATCCAAAATCTCACACAAAAAATGTACGTTCTATTAAAGAAGAAAAACTTTCCTTTAACTCGGAATCTTTTTTCAAAATTTTACATTGTTAAAATATACGGAAACCTTTTTTTCAAAGATGACAATTACAGAACGAGGCCATAATTGTAAAAGTTGCGTCTTAAAGATTGAACGACAAATGTTTCCTGCATTTTCTAGTTTCAATGATAAAAATCGATTACAATATACAGTTTTTTGACGCACTGACTAAGATATAACCATCGTCAAATAATTCATTTAACAGGTGAGACAAAACAATAAAAAACATTATATGTATTTTAGCCTTTTCTGCATGCCGTATCAGTGTTAAAAATTTAGAAATTTTTATACAGTTCTAAAATAGTGTGTATTGATATAGCATCTGGCCTGCAAGTTCTTTTACTTTTGATCTCTCAATATCAAAGAGCAACTACATCTAAGCATCTTTATAGCTTTGCTTGAGGTGAAAGGATAATAAAAATTAATCAGACAAGTACCATGCGGGGTATATGTTTGGGCAATCATGTCTCTAAAGAGAGATGACTGACTGGGCAGAAGATTATCCCGCAGTAGGTTGCCATAGCATTCTGCCTTAGACTGGTTGCCAGCCAAGGCTATAGAACCCAATCTGTCTTATTATTTACCCTATAACTGTAGGGAAAAAACGGATTAGGACCTTTCCCAATGTTATTTGCGAGTAAGTGAATGCGAGGAATTCAAGTGGGATTCGAAATCAGCTACCCGATTTGTCGTTCCGAGTCGATATCCAGTGCCACACAACGCACATCCAAAAGATCAGTTAGTTATAAAACCCCTAGTGCTATGTATAATTTTATAAGCTTGTCTTTTTAAAGCAAATATCACTAAATAAAGCCTCTGGAGAAAATAAATTAAAATGGCTACATTTAAAAAGGTTACAATAAATGTGTTATCTGATAAAAATAAAAGAAAAATGTATCGGCATTCAGTATTATGAATATAGATTAAAATTAAACTTTGGATTGAAGATGGTATGATAATACTATCCATAAAAGCATGCACAACAGGGCCTCGTCCATAAAATATCCATTGTTTGGGTACATCCGAGTATAACTCATCATTTTCATTTGGAATAAGGGAAAATGAGGTTTGTTCAACTGCTAAGTATTGATTTTTGGTTCCTTTCTAAATGTTAGAGCGTTTCACAAATGTATGCGTACGGTCACTAAATTTGGACAATTAAACAAAAATAGATACATATTGTGATTATGGTAACAGATAGCACATCGAAAATGCCTTGTAGTGATATATTAAGCATCGATGAGATTAACTGATCAGTATGTACGGATTTTTAT
This sequence comes from Ascarosepion bandense, assembly GCA_037127315.1. NCBI lineage: Eukaryota > Metazoa > Mollusca > Cephalopoda > Sepiida > Sepiidae > Ascarosepion > Ascarosepion bandense. The sequence continues at coordinate 1,407,795 of JBBBDQ010000845.1, forward strand.
TAAATACGTGCGCATTGCATAATATAACGAGATTTTCTATGGTAAAAATTACCATAAAGCAACGTCATTTGTTGTAGAGCATTGTAATGGTTAGAGCCAAAAAATAGCTTGGAAAAATAATAGATACATTTTTCTCGTCCCAGTTAGACTCGATTCTTTTATCTTCTAGTGGTATCCAGTCTAAATGGACTAAAACATTGAGCTCAAAACCAGTTTAAAAATGATAAACACCTTCAGTTATTTTTTACCGTAGGGGCACGGCCGTTGAAATATTTGCGTTTAGTGGAAGAACGCTACGACTCTAATTGACTGCAGGATTCACTATTTGACGAATAAAATTATATACAATCATCATTCACAACATGGACGTTATTTACCATGTTTTCAGTCAAATTTATACTTGCTCGTCATTAAAATAACTAATAATTTTATATTTTTTAAATGACATCGATACGCGAAATAAAATACCCAAACATATCTAAATAAGTGTAATATATAGAAATTAGGGCAATGTATGGAAAGGCTTTAATGAATTGTTTTCGGAAGAAATATCTTCATAAAGAATACGAAGCAAGTCCATGGAATTAGATTTCGCGACGAAGTAGGATTCTGTTTTTAATTTTCCCAGATATTTTCGGCGAGTCTCCCACCATCTTGGGCTAGTTGAAATCGGAAGAGAGAGAGAGAGAGAGAGAGAGAGAGAGTGGTTTATGGCACATGCTTCTATACCTAGCCTAAGAGGGCGTAGGGGGAGTTCAGAATGACTGATGTTATGCCCTTAAAAATTCTTTCAAACAGTGATATTACTAAACACCTTTCACCATTTACATCGAAACGAAATTTAAACGCCAAAATCATTCACGATAGCAAAATAGTACCTCTGTTTTATTTAAATGTGTTAGTACTTTAAATTTCTTCTTGTATAAAAGCATTTGAGATCAAGTTGAGATTTTGGATAGTTAAAAGAAAATCCTTGAAGTTGTCCACAAATTAAATAATGAAATTTCTAGGAAATCATATTATTTTTTTGTGATTTATGAAATCTTTTCAAAACTTACTATTTTCAAATTTAAATAAAATATTGCAAATATTCTGTATTTTTCCATTTTCTTTAAAATAGTGTGTCTGTAGAACTTCAAATCAATGTGATTTATATGTAAGTGTTAAACCGAGATGATGCTAAGTTGTCTACTGGTAGCAAGGCGTTTTTGGCGAGCAGGTTTTTGCGTCAAAAGATACTTGGTATAGAGATAGATGTTAAAAGAATTCAGCTGGCAAAATTTGTTATTTAAACGAAAACAGTTTCAAGAAGAATTATTGTAATGTCTTTATTTTCACGGAAACTTCAAAATCGATTTAACTCTGCTGAGTTTAATAACAAATTTCTCTACATTGATTGTATATATATATATATATATATATATATATATATATATATATATGCATAAACATGTGTGTGTGTGTGTGCGTGTGCGTGTGTGTGTGTGTGTGTGTGTGTGTGTGCATATATACATATATAAAATAAAACAAACATTTCAATATTTAATTCCTTTTAACCACCATTTCTACGAGGAAATATTAGCTTCTTCAGCAACGGCGAAACGAAAATTTTATTTACTCAAATTCAAATGACATAAAATATTTTATACACATAGAAATTACAAATTTCATCCATCCACAGGAATAGAAAATGGTGTAAAATTAAGAATTTTTGAACTTAAGGAAGTAAAATGTTGGAAGCAGACAGCTACGTATGTCTCATATTAGAAGACATACGCCTCCTCCTTATCTTAGTTAAAAGTTTAAACGTTAACATTAACAGTATAGAAGTGGTAAAGGAAAAACGAAAAAAGAAAAAAAAGGAAAAATTGGTGAAGATGTGGTTGACTGGGAAGTAAGATAAGAAAAACTTATTCCCAGAGAAACAGAAGAAAATTGCTACCGTCAATGTTGTAAAAATCATTGCCAAATTTACTAAAGAGATTTTAGTTTAAATAGGGAATGACTGGGACAAATTTTATAGAAGAAATGTGGACATACAAATTTATATAAAAATTTTAAATTTCAAATTTCAAATTAAAAATATTAACTACGAGGGTAGATATCAAAATAATTGCTACAAGTATGCACACACACACACCAAACATATATATATATATATATATATATATATATGTTTGTGTACACATATATATATTGTGTGTGTGAATTTTTTGTATATATGTGTGTAATTTTTTTTTTTTAAATTTGATTTTAAATCCTATATCTTTTTATTCCCTTTAAAAAATAATGATGCCTTTTTAAGTAAAGGCCTTTTTCTAATACTTCAACGTTTTGGGAAGTTAGGTTTTTGAATATGTCCAGCGTCTGTAATATATTAAATTTTTTTTCTTTCTTTTCTTTTCTTTTTCCCTCCCTTCCTTCCTTTATCTCTCTTATCTCCCACCTTTTTTCCGTGTTGCTTAACCTTACATCAATTCAACACGGCCGTCCGTTAATTTTAAGTCACTATTCTTTCTTTCTTTGCGAACCCAGACGATGTCAATTTTTTCTTTTCTTGTTTAATTGATTTTATTTTTTTTTATCTTTTTCTTTTTCTTTTTCTTTTTTAATTCCTTTGTAAATCTATTTAAAAAGAAAATTAGACTGATTTTCCCAGGTTCTGAAAGGATTTTTCTGTTTCTGAGGTGATGTGTTATCCCCCCGTGGGGATTTTCATATCGAAATGATCATCCAACATCATTGAATTAATCCTTTTTTAATTTATATTTGCTCTGTAATATTTTATTACATGGATCTCTCTTCCTGTATCATTTTTTAATATTAAAATAAAATTTTTAATATCAATTAGGATCAGGTTTTTGGAATTTACCTTCCTGCTTTTTCCGCTTGGATTAAAGTATCTGAATTAAAGTATATATATATATATATATATATATATATATATATATATATATATATATATGGGTAGAGCGAAAGAGTGATAAACGATCACTTATTAATTATCATTAATCAAAGGGAAGTAGAACGATGATTTTAAAGACAAACATCACATACTGAATATATATCTATTGCTTTTTATAATTAACACAAAAGTTAACATACAAGTTTACATTCAGAGTAATTGCCTGTAGACGAAAATTTAATTGTAATTAAAAAAATTAAATCTCAAACACAAAAACAAAATTGTCTCCTTTTTAGCACATATTAGTTTTTACTGAGGAATATTTGTATCAGAAAAATCTTCTGCTCCGACGAACTTAAGTCACTGGTGCCCTCGCCACAAGAATTTACTCGTGCAACCAGACTGGCAACAAATTCCCACACATTTACAGTTAGATCAACCAAATACAACCGACAATTCTACTCCCCTCCGCTTCTTTTCTCGCACTTCCCACCTGTGGAACTCTCTTCCATATACTTACTTTCCTAAAGGCTACAACGTTCAGGAATTTAAATGCAATGTCACTAACCATTTCTTATCCAATTGACTCCACTTCTTTCTACACGACCTTGTATATATTTACCTTTCTCTCTACCTTCGCAAATAGCTTCATGGTTTTTCCTATCCTTCTCCTGCCCTTTATCTGACACAACCTATAACTGGTCTGTCTTTCTCTTCACTGTCCTCCTGTCTAAAATTTTAATCTTATGTAGCCCCCTGTGCATCATTGGCAGTACCTCACTGGTTGGGGTGAAACGATAAAATAAATAAATAAATAAATACAATGGTAGTACAATTTATTCTTATGTCGCTATAATTAATCCGGCTTTGACAAACTGAAATTTATATTTAGTGTGGTTGTTTACTGCTGATGGAGAAAATTGAAGCTTTTTTACCCACTATCGGAATATTTATAAGATTCTTTATGTCTATTCAAAAATTAACTTGGATAATATAAAATGTACGATATTTTCATTAGTCAATCATCCTTTTCACTTTTTCTACTGTCAGAACTTATCGGAAGCAGCTGGTTTAAAAGAATATAAGACACCTAATTTGAATTTTATTATTTAGACTTTCTTTATCAACACCTAAACATTTATTGATAAGTTTTCAAATATCAATATATGATATATAGGTATATACACATTTTATCACTTTTGGAGAGAATGAAATACTAAATTCAAACTCTTACTGCAAATATTCATATTAAGCACTTCATAGACTTGAGAATAAGTATTCGCTTAAAATTTGATATTTAACAGACATTCATCAATATTAGAACACAAGAATGACATTTCTGGCCATTTATTCCGTTTTTTCTAGTCTTCGATATTCTGTAGAAGAATAAAGAAATTAAATATAAACACGAAAAATTAATGTGAGAAATAGATATATTTCCTTTTTCGTACATTAGAGAATCTCAAGTTATTTAACTCTAATAGAAAAACTTCGAAATCACGGCAACTATTGAAAATAAAGAGCTTAACTTCATCCGGCTTCTAGCAATCATTTTCGGAATACCAAAGAAAAATATCAGGTCATAAAATGTATTTTCTGACTATGTTTGAAATGAGCGATGAATCCACAAAACGTGAGAAACGACACAGTTTCCAAAGTCATCAACAGCGATACCAAAGCGCTTCCATCAATAGCAATGTCTGCGGCCAGAAAGGAAAACAGCGGCAGCAACAGTGACTTACACTTGACTACAACAATGCGAGAATTCGTGTTGATTTTTTCAACCAAAATTCTATTTCACTTGACTACATATATTTGTTGAATTTCTCCACTTTTCTTTTTTGACGACTAACTGGAATTAAACCTAAAACGAATTCTCACAACTGATTTACGATACGCCAAACAAGCAGACCTTTTATATTATTGCAAATAAAGATATTTTATTTATCTCAACCATATCTTATCTTCAAATTCACTTTTTCAGTTGTTTACGATAAGATCACCAGTAGAGATTTCTCTTTGCAAAGGTCAAAGAATAACGAAATGAAATTTAAAATAATTGCACAATTATCATTGTCGATTAACTTCTCTTGTTAATATGTACGAAATAGGTTATCATTCATTCCTTTCGCAACAAGCGTGCATTATATCATTAGGTTTTTGTTTTTTACATGAATTTAATACGCTTGTTTTTCGATTAAACGAGGGCAGTTATATTTGTAAGTCTTAGTCGACGAAGCACTAATTATCCTAGAAATATGATTTATCAATGTATAATGTGTGTTTTGAATTTATGAGTTATTTCTCTTTCTTCGGCTTCTAAGACGTTGAATGTTTTTAGATAATTGCTATCAGTTTTATTCATTTCATTGCAACTAGTATCCTCATTTAGCCTAACAGTAAACATTGATTTCGAAGCAAATAATTAGCACGTCGGAAAAAGATTACTATTCACCTTTTATGCAATAACCATAATAATTCATGTTAATCCATATAAGGACTGAATATATATATATATATATATATATATATATATATATATATATATATATATATATATTTAATCGTTTCAACCCAAGCAAGGCATTCCACTGCCACTATTGCGCTTGGGGCTATATAGGGGAAGGTAAATAGAAAGTGTGGTTAGATATAGGAAATGTCAGTAGTGGGGTGATAGATAGTGGGGAGGATGGGAAGAGTGTTTGAAAGAATGGAAGCGAGTTAGTGTGATAGGAGGTGTCTATTGACCTTACATTTAAACTCTTGGAAGGGAATTCCACAGTCGGGAAGTACGAGAAAAGAAACTGTTGGAGTAGAAGTTGCAGTTGCATTTTATCGGTTTCACTGTAAAAGGGTGGGATCTAGTTGCTAATCTAGTATCTCGTGCAAATACGAACCTAGGGGGCACCAGTGATCTAAGTTCATCGGAGCAGAAGCCATGAAAGTATTTATAGAAGAGACAGAGCGAAGCCACGTCGCGCCGGTGAGAGAGAGACTGCAGGCGGTCTGCCAAGTCAGTATCTATCACATTACAAACCTTGTACCATGTCGAGAAGCCCAAGGAGAATAGCAGGGGCGCCCGACCAGATATGGCAACAGTTTTCAATGCACGGGCGAATGGTAGATTTATAAATGTGCAGGATAGATTCAGACGGAAAAATCCTCCGGGCCCTGTACAGAGAACCGACCATCATAGCAGCGGATTTAGCAATAGATTCGATATAGTCATTCCACTTGAGGTCCGCTGAAAGTGTGAGACCAAGGAAGGCGTAGTGTCTTACTCTCTGGGAGGCAAGCCTGGTCCATGCTAATGGAAGGTAGGTGCAGTTGTCTATGATGGTTAATTGATAGTAGCTTCGTTTTAGAAGCTTTAAATTTTACGAGCCATTTCTTACCCCAGTCCACTACGGATTGGAGGCCGTTTGTAAGCTCGGCTGCAAGGTTAGCTTTGTCGCCCACACCAGATTTTTGATCGAGGCGAGAGTAAACTTTGGTGTCATCGGCGTACATAGCTACTTGGGATATTATGGTATTGGGGAGGTCATTAATGTAGATCAGAAAGATGTAGGACATAGGTTAGAGCCTTGAGGGACACCCGCGTTTGTATGGTAGCTCTGGGAGGCATGTCCGTTTAATACCACTTTCAATGTGCGGTTAGATAGGAATGATTGGATTAGTTCAAACAATTGTCCAGCTATACCATAGCTCCGCAGTTTGCATAGAAGGCCAGCATGCCAAACTCTGTCGAACGCTTTAGTGATATCCAAGGCGACGGTTCGGGCTTCGCCATTCCTGTCGAGTGCCTGGTATATATACTCGGTGATGGTCGTTAGCATATCGGCAGCAGACCTGGTGAAGCGGAAACCATACTGCTTGTCCGAGAGGAGCCTGTGTTCTGTGAGGTGCTGAACGACGAGATCGGCGTTGATAATGGCCTCGAACACTTTGCCAAAGACCGGAAGATGGCTGATAGAGCGGTAATTTGCGGGGTCCGAGGGTTCTCCAGAGTTTTTGAATATAGGAACTACAGAGGAAGATTTCTAATAGGCAGGAAAGCAGGAAGCAGAGTGGCAGAAGTTGTCGAGCTTAGAAAGGATAGAGGAGAGTTCAGGGACGCATTTCTTTGAGACTATGATTGGGATTCCGTCCCCTCCGCTCGCTTTCTGGGGGCCAAGTTTTGAGATTATCTTAGAGACAAGCGAGGGTGTAATGTGTACGTCATTCAGTTCAGCCTCAGTTCTAGGTGAGAAGTCGGGTGTAAAAACCCCAGACGAGTCCAGACACGAATTGTTCGAGAATCTCCGTGCAAAGCATTCAGCCTTGTACGCTGAAGAGGTGAGGACCTCAAAATTATTGATTAGTGGTCGTATTGTAGACTTGCTCTTGTTAAGTACTTTTTAGTCGCCATTATCCACATCTCATCAGTTCGGTTAGACACCTATTGCTTCTAGCCAGAACAGAAACCTAACCGTGCTGACATCAATCAGCTATTCACCCTTAAGCCGTCGGTGCTCGGTAGAAGAAGGCAGATTTTAAAGTTTTATATTCAATATGTAAACACAAGCCACTAGCCAAGTATGTTCAATTTTGTTAATGAATGAACGAAGTGTAAGTGCTCAATCGTAATGTAAAATAGTGATTTAGAAGACTTTGAGAAGCCGAAATTGTTAACAATCAGTATAAAAGCAATATGACATTGTAAGAAAGTGTACGATATCAAAGACTTAATGCGTAAAACATTTTCTCTTACCTGATTAATTCTAACTTCAATACCCTGAATACAGAGATTCAAGGTTAGATTTAAAATTACCTTTTTAAATATGTACTATGATGATGGTTTACATTGTATTCATTTAGTTTATTTTTTCATCTGAAATTTATGTTGCATTGATTTTATTTTAAAGTTTTATTTTATTTATACTTAAATGTTTATGTAAATATTCATTTGTGGACATACATTTGCCAGTTGTTTCTATTTTGTTGCTTAGAAGTATATTTTGGCTCTTAAAATTATTTCTAGTTTGTCATTTAAGCATAATTTATAATTTTTGCAAATAATATCGTGTGGTGGATAAAATTTTCCGTTGTTTACGTTTAAATATTTTTCGCTTTTGAATTTTAGGTCTTTGGAAAATTTTCGTTTTAGGTACCAACGGTTTTCCCCACTTCAAATTTATCAAAAATAGAATTATTTCTGTGCAAATGTATATGCTGAACTCAAATCAACAATTAGTTATTGAAGAAGCTTAACTTTTTTGCTTTGAAAGTCCATAAAAACACGAACTATATCTCGGACTTTTTCTCTCTCGTAACTCTCACGAAGTCATGTATTTAACTGCAGAATGACGTTCTACGTAAGCAGCAATTTTGGTCGAATTTCCTTCTTTACAGAAACTTCCGGCGATGTACTTCCTGTCCTGAAAGCAATAAGCGTAGAAATACAATAGTGCATTACTTTAATTCCCGAAAGTACATCGCCGTAAGTATCAGTAAATGAGGAAAAATTGACAAAAAATTCGATCACATGCGCAGTCTGTCATTCTGCAATTAATTACATGACTTCCTGTGAGTTACGAGAGAGAAAAAGTGCAAGATATAGTTCGTTTTTTATGAACATTTAGATAAAAAATGTAAGTTTCTTCAATAACTAACACTTGATTTGAGTTCAGCATAGACATTTGCACAGAGATAATTTTATTTTGGATAAATTTGAAGGGGAAAAGCGACGGGATTTAAAACGAAAATTTACCGTTTTTCTTAAGATCTGTTGTCTCTTAATGCTGTTTCACATTTTTTTTGTTTTTGTTGAAAAAGTTTAGGCTACTTGAATTTGGTTATATTTTTTAATTATTGGTAAAGAAGTTTGCTTGAATACATTGTGGAGTGAAGTTTGTGGAGTTTACTCATGCATATTAGATCGGTGTTTGTTTTTCCATATGGTTATTAGGTTCTGCTGTTTATCTTGCATAGTCTATCAAGGAAATGTTCTATTTTTGATTAGATTTTATCTGTCTTGGAAATTCCAGGGTTTTAAAATTTTTAGATATTTGTTTTCTTACTTCTCTGTAGTTCTACCGTTACCGTTTCTTAGAAATAGTTGTCTGTCGTCCCTGTATAAACCGATGTTATCTTATTGATAAAATTTAGAAAATTCTAGAAACAATAACAATAAATGAACACATAACAACTTCAAAAATATAGAAACACAAAAAGGAAAAGAAAAAAATCAATGTCTCTTTGTATTATACCTTTCATTTTAGAATTTTCTCTATCTGTTTCTGATTTAACAATTATAATATTTCAAAAATGAAAACCTGGGTTAAAATGGTCCATAGCATTTCAGTCTAAAAGAAAGATATTAGCAAGAGATGATACAAGATCAAAAGAGACATCTTCTCTAACTTTTGTTTTTTCGAGACGTTTTAATAAAGCGCTTTAAAAAATAAACTTCAAAGAATTAATAATGAATTGATCTACACTGAAACTGTATATTTACTGAATAAATTGCGATTAACAACATATTATTTTGTTACATTTAAATTTGTCAATATAAATGAAGACAAAACCCTCGCATAAATAGCTGTTCAAAAATGTTCAATCTTGTTCATTAAAAATAAAAAGTGAAACCAATTGTGATTTGTCGTTTACATTTTCTCTGAAATAAAACAATTGTTTAAAAATAAAAACGTACATGAGTATGATTAATGAAAGTTTTTGCAAAATTTATTGCGAGATTTTTTTTTCGGAAAGAAAAATAAACGAAAAAAGATTTTGAAACCACGCGTAAATAATTTATTTTAAAATAAAATTCATAACGCTTGTTATTTCATATAACAATTACATGTGTAGCAGATTATATCCTTATTTTTTAGTGCTTAATAGAAATATAACTCATTTTCAAATTAATTTTTATTCATTATATTTCTTCCCATGGAATAATTCGGCCTGATTATTTATTTCAGTTGACACTGCAACAGAAAAGAGAAGGACTAACAAAGAAAAATCGAAAAAATTTTTAAAATTTTGATTTTTTTCTTTTCTGAAAGAATGATCAGGCCGAATTATTAAATACTGAAAAAATAAGAATATAAACTTGTACACATATAATTGTTATATGTAAATATAAAGAAATCATAACAAACATAAAAGAAAAGAATAATGTAAAAACTTAAACTTAAAATATATCTTTATATTTATTATATTTTTTTTACTTTATTCTTATCGTTTGTGTTCGTTTTGATTTTATATTTTGTATTTATTTTCTTTTATTTAATCTATCTTTCAAAAGTTTCAACCATCATAGACAATCGCTACTAACCCCATTAGCATTGATCAGTTTAGCCGTCCTGGCCTAACACTCTCAGCGGACATCAAGTAGAAGGATTATACCAAATCCATAGCTAAATCCGCAGCTAAGAAGGTCGGTTCACTGTGTGAGGCTAGAAAGGTTTTCCCGTCTGAATCCATCCTGCATATATATAAATGTACCATCCACTCGTGCATTGAATACTGCTGCGACATCTGGTCGTGGGTCCATGCTATTCACCTCGGGGTTCTTGACAAAATGCAACAAAAAATCTGTAATGTGATCGATACCGACGTCGCCGCTCCGCTGCAGTCGCTCTCTCAACGGCGTGACGTGGTTTCTCTGTAGCTCTTCTACAAATACTTTCACGGCTTCTGCTCCAATGAACTTAGCTCACTGGTGAAACCTATGTATGAATTTACACGAGCTACCTAACTAGCAACTAGGTCCCACTTACGGTTACAATTTATCAGTTTCACTGTAAATAGTGAAACTGATAAAATGTAACCGCAATTTCTACTCTATCAGCTTCTTTTCTTGTACTTCCTGCCTGTCAATTTCCTTCAATATACTTGTTCCCCGGCATCTACAATCTCCTGGAATTTAAATTTAAGGTCAATAGGCATCTCTTGTCTCATTAACTCGCATCCTTTCTCTCAAGCTTTTGTCTCCATCAACTCAATCACTATTAAACTGGTATTCTCATCCGTCTATTAACCTCCTCCTGACATTTTTTTTAATCATATCACCCCAAGCAAGGCGATAACGCCACTGATGCGCAGGGGCTACGTATGAGTAAAAAGATTGGAAAAGAGAACGCCGGAAACCGCATCCTAAACAGGGAACAAGAGATGAGCCTCTTCATCTGTTCAATAAACGTGGGTGAAATGTGAACCGGGCGATAGCTTAGTCTATCTACTCCAATTGAAAAAAAGAAAAAAAGAAAAGAATGAAAAGATTGGAAAAGAGAAAACCGAAAACCGCATCTTAAACAGGAATCAAGGGATGGGCCTCTTCACCTGTTCAATAGACGTGGGTGGAATGTGAACCGGGCGGTAGTCTAGTCTATCTACTCACCTATAACTTTCCCCTATGTAACCAGCTCAGCAACAGTAGCAGTAAAATGCCTTGCTTGGGGTGAAATGATAGAATAAAAATTACAAATCTTTTCCTTTTCTTTCTCTTCTGTCTTGTCTTTTGTTCCTTCTTTTTTCTTTCTTCCTTTTTTGTTTTTCTACTTTAACTTTTTCTCTCTTCCTGTTAAAAATGTTTGACATGTGTGGCTTTCAGTAGCAAAACATTAAAACACTATTTTTTACCAGTCGTACACACACTCTGATTTAAAAGTTATAACCTCCCAACTCCACTTAATTCATCTCATTTGACGACCTCTTTATTCTTATGACTTTTGTTTGTTTACTTATTTTTTCAAACTCGTTCTCCATATATAACCAAATAATTTGACTATATTTTATGTTTTAACACTGACAATTTATAGCTATTAATTGCAGGATGATATTATAATAATAATCAAATATATATATATATATATATATATATTAATTCAGATACTTCAATCCAAGGGAAACAAGCAGGAAGGTAAATTCCAAAAAACCCGATCCTAATTAATATTAAAAATTTATTTTAATATTAAAAAATGATACAGGAAGAGAGCTCCATGTAATAAAATATTACAGAGCAAATATATATTAAAAAAGGATTAATTCAAAGATGTTGAATGGCCATTTCGATATGAAGATCCCCACGGGGGACGACATTCTCCCTTTTTTTTTTTTTGCGAACCCAGACGATGTCAATTTTTTTTCTTTTCTTATTTATTTGATTTTATTCTATCTTTTTCTTTTTCGTTTTCTTTTTCTTTTTCTTTCCCTTTATTTTTATTTTTATTTTATTTTATTATTTATTTTTTAATTTCTTTGCAATCTATTTAAAAAGGAAAAGTAGACTAATTTTTCTCCAGTTTCTGAAAGGTTTTTTCTGTTGCTGAGGTGATATGTCGTCCCCCGTGGGGATCTTCATATCGAAATGGCCATTCAACATCTTTGAATTAATCCTTTTTTAATATATATATATATATATATATATCTATATATATATATATATATATATATATAGTCATCCAGTGATTTGTATCGCTGTATCACAGCTAATCAGGACGTTTAGACTCCGAATGCTTTTAATCCAGGATTGGCGTCAGTCGGCGATTGTACATCTGGGCTGGGCGCTCGGTAGAAGAAGGCAAACCTTTTAGCGTGTATATTATCATTACACGCCCAATAGCCAGAGTGCTTTAATTCATCACAGAGTGAGCGATATATATATATATATATATATATATATATATATATATATATATATTTGTCGTTGAACCGGTTAAGTGTCCAGCAAAAAATAATACAACAACAAACAAATTAGGAAAGATATATATATATATTAACACAGCAAAATACATTTACTTGGAACTCTATTAGTAGAACGATAATAAGGGTTAGGTAGTAATACATTAATTCGTCCCTCGAACTGGAACTGGAACTAGCAATTGTCTTATGTAGCAGTGTTCGCTATCTCACTCTGCCTCTGCCTATTGCTCTTCTCTTCTGTTTATCGCTCTGCTCTTCGGCCTGTCAGCTCTCTCCTCTCGTGAGGGGAAGTATATACAGCTGTAGGAAGGGTTAAATCCATTGAATGGGTGATGCCACCACGACAATATATATATATATATATATATATATATATATATATATATCGGGGAATCGGGGGATGTGATTTCGAGCATATTATTTGCATAATTTCTTGATAAAAACTTTATTAATTCGAATTCTTCACCAATTTCTCTCTTTGCTTTGATCCACACCCTTATTCGAGTCGATATTTTTAGAATATTTTTTAAAGTGAGCCAAATCAGCTTAAATTTGATCATTGAAACAAGACAAGTTTCAAACCTGTGAGTTATTATAATAACTGAGGAGAAAACATTATGTGTAGTATAGTATGTCTCACCTAATATCTTTTTTTATAAAATCAAGTAAGTGAAACTTATACAATTACAATTATAGTATGTCTCACCTAATATTTTTTTTTATAAAATCAAGTAAGTGAAACTTATACAATTACAATTATAGTCTGTCTCACCTAATATCTTTTTTTATAAAATCAAGGAAGTGAAACTTATACAATTACAATTATAGTATGTCTCACCTAATATATTTTTTTATAAAATCAATGAAGTGAAACTTATACAATTACAATTATAGTATGTCTCACCTAATATCTTTTGTTATAAAATCAAGTAAGTGAAACTTATACAATTACAATTATCTCGTAATATTTTCAATTCTCGTATAAGTATGTTACTTATGCCAAAAATATTACTTGTTCTTTTCCCCAAAAATTATCAAGCAATATCTAAAATTCTACGGATTGTAACATTTGCATCAATCACCTAAATAATGTACATGTTGCTACATTAAATAGCAAGTTCCAGTAACCAATGCTGAAAAATGGAAATTATCGGGAATTTATTAGTGAGGTATTTTTAAATTAATTTATAAACCAAATGAGTTGCCAGTTATACGAGTAAAAAAAAGTAAAGACTAACAAACACGGAAGAAGGGAGAATCTTCTTAGTAAAATAAGACAAATTAATATCCAAAGGTTTATTTGAATTTATTGCAAATATAAACTTTTCTCGCTTCACATATAAAAGGCAGAAAACTTTAGATTAGTTTTGTTCATGAAATCTAATACCGATCAGAACATAACTTTAAGATTTCAATCAACAGAATTCTAATGATATATTTCGTTCTTGAATTTTAATAAAATTCTATCCAACAGTAATCTATACTTGTTTTGCCAACGGCGAAAATGACCATGAATCAAAGACGTCTTGAGTGGAAAGATAAAATAGAACTCACAAGACGTCTCAAATTGTGAGGAATTTTAATTTCAGTGAAATGATTTAAATTTTAATTAGTTCCAAAATTGCGAATTCATTGAGCGGTTGGAATAAAATCGTTTTCATACAAGGAATATAACGAATGAAATAATGCCCCAAAATTAATAAATAAATCGACGTAAATCAATGGTAATTGATAATGAAATAATTATTAACATGTAATAAGAATGTGTGATGCTTTGCTTGGTGTATCTGAAATCAGAGAGACTTCTTTTTCTGATTCTTATTGCTGAGGCAAAAACAAAAACCGTTTGATAAAAGCTGATGCATATCTTAGATCCTATGCGGCTTGCGCATCTGTGGTTACTTATTAACTTGGTGGGGTGTAAAATTTACAAATACATGACAGTTTTCTCATTATTGAAAGAATATCGTCTTTTTGTTGGGGTTGTTTATATTTTTGACGCAATAATGCTTGAATAATATTAATAGATAATGGCCCGCATTATCAAAATCTGAGAAAAAGACTTAAAATGAGATTGTGTTTGTAAGGTAAAATCTTTTGGATTTTAGGCGGGTGATAAATGTTTAAAACTTTCTAAGCAAGTTGTTCAGACATTCAATATATTATCAGGAAAGACCTACTTTAATTTTTCTTACATATATTTTAATATATTCTATTTGGATTTGTACATTTACTCTGGTATATTTACTGACTTACCCAATGGACTTCATGAGATTTCATCTATTTACATTTTTTGAGAGTGGTCGCAAAAAAATTGTCTTCTCGTTGTGTTTTTTGTTTCAGTATTGTTTAAGTTTATTTTTATTTGAATTCACTCGATCGACTGTAATATTTTTCACAATATAAACACAGAAGAAACCACAAAGAATCTTAGCAAAAGATTATATGAACACGAAAGTGATATTTTACAAAATAATCAGCAAAATGAATTGGTTGCTCATTGTAACAAGACTGGTTTGGAATTTTAGTATAATGCGTGCTACTCTGATCAAAGGATAAAAACAATTAACCACGTCAAAAATGTCTAATGGGTGATTTGATAGAAATGATATATACCGTAAATTTGCGCCTAATATAATAAAATATTTCACCGTTACTGGCAGAACAAATATCACAATGTGAGAGAAGAAAAACAAAAAAAAGCACTATATTATATTGCGTTGCATATGGTAAGCTGTACTAACATAACACATTAAGACCTATGAAGACATAAAAAACTAAATGCGACACAAGACAAATTTCTCTGAAATCTATCTATCTATCTATCTATCTATCTATCTATCTCTATATATATACATATATATATATATATATATATATATATATATATATATATATATGCATGTGTTAATTATACCAAAATAATATTACTGATTTTTTTTCCAGCAAACTTATCATGCCGTATATAAAATTCCAGGGATTATAACAATTGCATCGACCACCAAAATAATGTACGTGTTGCTACATTACATAGCAAGTTCCAGTAACTAATGCTGAAAATGGATCTTATCGGAATTCATTAGCGAGTTAATTTTAAATTAATTTTAAAAAACAAATGTGTTACCAGTTATAAAAGTATAAAATATGTAGACAAACATACATACAAATACAACTGCACTTTATGTATCTATTTAGCTACTTTGTAATTGATCTCTCTTAAGATAGATTCATAGAATTAATATGTCTTATAACATATAGAAAGAGATCATTGTGAAAACCTGTAGGTCTCAGCTTAGAAGACCTGACAACTATGAAATACATCCTTCGATAGTGCCTTTTTAACTGGGAACGAAAACTAACGGCTGACTTTACACCGAAGAGCCTTGGGCTATTTAGTAAGATTTCTTTGTTTCTCACAAAGGTTAAGTATAGGAACGACCTGCGGGAATAGATCCTACATGTAATGCTTAGCATGAATAAATTACTAGGTATGGCATTACAGTAGAGATCTCTTCCTAATAGAACAAATCTTGCTTAAAATAATAAACGATTTATTTTGAACTATTTTCCTTTCTGGAGTGAAATCGTAAATCCCTCCAATAAACTTCATTGAAAGGTTCATAAATACATGCTATTTGTTCAATTACAGACATACACACTCCCAACACACACCTACACAAATATTTAGCCCTGTAGATTGAAATACTAAATAAATAGATCACACACACACACACACACACACACACACACACACACACACACACACACACACACACACATATATATACATATATATACATATATATATATATATATATTATTTATCCATATATAAGCCTGTTTCGCTGTATCACAACTCATCACTGTGGCGAGACATCCACTTGCTTCCAACCGCGATCGAATCTCAACGGATTTGGTGTTATTCGATGTTTCTATTCCTAAGCCATCTGCGCATGGAATAAGGGACAAGCAAATTTTAGCTTGTTATATATATATTTAGTGTATATACACAACTTAGCCACCGGCAGAACTCGATTTATTACTGAAGAGTAATGCACACACACACACACACACACACACACACACACACACACACACACACACACATGAATATATATATATATATATATATATATATATATTTTCATTTGTAAAAGAGTTATTATGTGACCCAGGTTTCTACCATGAAGTGTGTCTTCAGGCGATTTTCAATAACTGATTTTATCGGTTAGCGTTATTTAAGAACTCTCACGTTTATGTTCTTTCATTCAATATTCAATTATATAGCTGAAATATAATAAAATATATCTTTTAGGTTCATACAACCATGGGTCAAAACGTTATAATTTCTTGTAATTTTAAAAATTGCGCGTTTAAAAATTCACTGCCACGTCAGCGTTCAAAAACACCTACGTTACGTGAACGTTTTTTTTAAAAAAAAGGTAAACGTTAAAATCAGTTATTGAAAATCTCCTGAAGACACTACTAATGGTAGAAACTTGGGTTGCGTAATAACTCGTTTATAAATGGAAAATATTCAAATGTTTTACAATATTATCGCATTGAACACTTTTTAATAGAAATGTGACTGGTCTAATTTTATTATGACCAAAAACTAAATAATTAGACAATTAATATATATATATATATATATATATATATATATATATGAATTTCAAGTTAAATCTCGTTCATCTTCTTGGTTCTCACCTGCATACACGGCTGCTATTGCCCACAGAAATCACTTCTTCCGGCGGCACCGGAAGGTTTACAATAGACGTCTTTATTTAATGAATACAAGCATCTCCTAAATGATGCAACGTTATTTACTGATAGAATGTAACCATAAATAGCACCACGCAGTTTTGGTCGTTGACACTGGAATAGTGTATTTAAAAACCTCGACCCTTATCTACTGAATTTATTCGCGACTTCTACTCTAACAGTCTGTTTAATTTTTTTTATCGTACTTCCATCTTGTGTAACTTCCATCGGTTTATTTTTTCTCTGATAGCGAAACAGTAAACTAGATCATCAATTGTCAAGTTCTATTTTCATGAATACCCCTTAAATATTTTGTCACTCCTTCAATACCACATATAATCAGTCATCCTTTTACTGTAATTCCCGGCACAGTTGTTAAAAGAGAGCAGTTTTTCGGATATAGGCGTAGAAAATTATATTAGTATATAAAGCTCACTATTCCACGTCTGTAATCTATATTGTATTAGTATATATATATATTATCAACCTATATTGTATTAGTATATAGAGTTCCGCGGAAAGCAATGGCAACCTACCGAGGGATAATCTTCTGCTCAGTCAGTTTATCTCTTTCGAGACATGATCGCCCAAAGCATATATCACGTATGTCACTTAAATGATACAGAGCACAATTTCCAAGTGAGGACGTTGCGTTCGTTTTCGCCATAATGCTTTTGGAATTGCATGAATATATTTATTTCTCCCACAACATGCAGTAGATTATACTGATGACCAGTCTAGGAGAAGGTTATCACTGACTGAGGGGAGTGGTGGGTATCACCAACTTCTGTATATCTAGTCTCGATAGAAACATTAGCAACACCACCTAATATGGTACAGTTAATACTTTGTACTTATTAACATATTGAAATATTATCCTGCATATGAAGAAATTCAATTAATTTTACTAATTGACCCATTAATTTAAGTGATATAAAAACAAAAATAATGTTTAATAGAAAAGGTAGCAATTCTTTAAAATCAACCCTGGAATATTTAAAAAGAAAATTGGTTCATGAGCGTAGAGAAAGTATCAGAAAACTTCTGTCTTTAGCAAGATCAATCTTGAACGTTGGATCCACATATTAGCAGAAAATTTTCTGCTTGTGGATTTATGCAAATTACGTGTTATTTTGACAGATTGTCATGTTGATTTATTTCGAGGTTTTCCCAGTTTGTGACATTCAGGAATATCTTTTAAGCATTAGTTGAAATTATAAATTAAGTATTTGAAAGTTTAATAAAATAAAAGTAAAAATGATCCGTTTCAGACTAATTCTGTATTTTGTCCAACATGGTAATTCCCATTGAATAGGAAACTAATACAACAGCACCTTATCTATCTATTTAGCTACTTTGTAAATGAGTAAGAAGGTTATCACTGACTGAGGGCAATGGTGGGTATCACCAGTTGTTTTTTATATATACTCTCGATAGAAACATGGGCAACACCACCTAATGTGGCACAGTTAATACCTTATACTTATTAATATATTATACTGACTATAAATAAATTTAATTAATTTTACTAATTGATCCATTAATTTATCTGATAAAGAAACTAAGAGAATGTTTAATATAAAAAGTGAAAATCCTTAATAATCAACCCTGGAATATTTTAAAGTAAATCGGTTTACTTCCCTTTTGTAATAACTATTTCTTTTTTTA
Source organism: Ascarosepion bandense (assembly GCA_037127315.1). NCBI lineage: Eukaryota > Metazoa > Mollusca > Cephalopoda > Sepiida > Sepiidae > Ascarosepion > Ascarosepion bandense. Next base: position 1,426,819 of record JBBBDQ010000845.1, read on the forward strand.
TTTCATTTCGGAAAAAATATTTAAACCTTCAAATATCACTTACAGTATGCACGGTTTACAATCTAGACACTGTGACTTATGCCGAAGCATCTTCCTTCACCTCCCTGTCAGTCAGCATCTGATTGTATAGAGGCAACGCACTTAGTTCTTACGGATCAGCTACATGCTTGGAACTTTGCCGAATTTTTTCTCCCACACTGCTTTCCGCCTCATCTCCTCCATGACACATCGACCACGATATCACATTTCCACCACCCAGGACATTTCACACCAAACGGCCTACTTCGGTCCTTCGGCCATGGACACCATTTCTGGCTACTCATGCTGACGCGTGGCTGGCTATTCAATCGTGATGAATGTTCCGGTCAATATCTTGTGACAAGAGTATTCGTTTGAATAACACCATCTCTGGACAATGTCCGCAGTACTGGCCAGAAAAATCGGTACTACTGGACTGTTGAGAATGCGAAAACTGTCTTGCAAATGTGGACGCAGCGTGGAGATAACTTTCACATTTCCCATTTGTCAACTGTCAGGACTTGTTAGCAATTAGTTGCACTCAAAGAGACATGTTAATGGAGTTGGAGCCAGGTGAAGGATGTCGGACTCGCTGAGCGAATGGGTGACGTCAGAGCAGAAACAGCGTTTGCAGCGTTTATTGTGATCTGGCGAGAAAGGACTGCTAAGTAGGACACGCTCGACTTACCTGTAGCAGACGCTAGGGCAGGAGCATTCTTACAACAATAGCAATAGCCATATAAACACCCCCACAAACCCATGTATATATCTGATATCATATCATCATTATCAGTATTAAACATGCACAATATACTAATATCACATTATATTTATCATGTCATTGTGAAGTATCTGTATGTGAATGTATTAGTGAATATGTCTCCATGAGGTTTTTCTTACAAAAAATAAAATATTTCTCTTTGGTAAATAGTAATATATAATTTATTCTTTATATATATATATATATATATATATATATATATATATATATATATATATTTGTTAAGTTGGTTTTCTAATTAGAGTGGACAACAAATATTCGACTAAAATTTAAAATGCTCATAGTAAATACAATGATCAGAAAAAGAAAAAGAAAGAAGATTATTTACTTTTTTCATACAAAATATCAGATTATGCAATAGTCACATCAAGAAAGAAAACTACAAATACATTTCATGAGTCGATTTCAGTATCTTTGAAACTCTGAATAATATTAATTAAATGCTTTGTTTATTGTAAAAATGATATTTAATTAAATATTTATTTATTATTAGAAGGTAGTATTAGAAGTAGTATTAATAATATTATTAATACTATTTAAACAGTTGTATTTAAAACCTAAATTTTAAATATATGTGTGCGGATGATTATATATATATATATATATATATATATATATATATGATGCATGTGTATGTATGTGTATGTTAATGCTGTGTGTGTATTTATGTATATGTACTTGTAGTTATGTTTTCGATGTATATTTATATTTCTACATAGGATTTTTTTTTTACATGAAATATATATAGTGATGAACTGTGATACAGCAAAACAGGCTTGTATGTGGATGACTAATATATTATGCTCTGATTACGATTGAGCTCTCCCCGAGAAGAAAGTTTTAAAAACAGATTCCACTTGTGCTGTATAAGCGTGACGCGTCAGAAATGAATTAAGTTCTTTCGGTGACTGACATGTGTAAACATTGATTCTACACAACACTTTAAAATATCTCTTCTGTGATTCTATGCGCCTATTGCTTAGGAAGTAGTGACACCAAATCAGTCGAGTTTCGATCCCGGCCAGAAGCAAGTGGATGTGTCTAGTCACAGTGATGAACTGTGTTACATCGAATCAAGCTTGTATGTGGATGACTAATATATACATATATTAGTTATATATATATATATATATATATATATATATATATATATAGGTTTGATAGAATAATAATAATGATGACAATAATAATTATCCTCTTCGACTTGATTGAAAGAGCAGCAAAAGCAGATAGAGACAAATTAATATAGAATTGGTTGAAAATAACAAATTCAAACAAAAGAAATAATACCCGGAATTGTGTCCAGAACGAAGAGATAAAACAATTATTCAGAATATGCGCGAAATTAAATGAAAATGTAGAGTTTATTGCGCCAGAGTTTAGCTTGGAGTATGTTTTTTTATGAAAAATCATTCATTGGAATTGATATTAAATAAATTGAGAGATTGTGAACAAATTAAAAAATATAAAACTATTAAAAACATGCAAATAAAAAAGTCACTGAGAAGAAAATAAAAATAAAACTTAAACAAATGAAAATATTCTTTGTAATTTGTGTAGTTTTATTAATTATATATATATTTGTTTTCTAATGATCATTTTATCAAAAATACTGATAGCCTTACTTTGGTGAAGGATTTTTTGTGGGGAAGAAATATATATACATTTTATGTATGTATAATGATACACATACGCAATATATATATATATATATATATATATATATATATATATATATATATATACTGATATGAACATAACATAATATACAATGGTATATTTCAAGTACGAAATATCAACTATACTAATGTTTCAAGTAATCTTCTACCGAGAGCCCGTATCTAAGAAGAAGAAATGCCGATTCGCTCGGGTTTCAGTCCTGGGTAAAAGACATTCGGCTGTCGAACCGTACTGATGAGCTGTGATACAGTAGATCTGTCCGCCGATGACGATATATATATATATATATATATATATATATATATATATATATATATATAGACAGACATACCGAGAGTAGGTGCGACAATTTGTAATAAACAGTTTATCACTTAGATAAGTTTCGCGACTTCAGAGTTTCGTAGATGGATACTCTCGTCGAGATTATCAATAATTAACTGCTTAAACTTTCGTTTATTTTTACATGTACTTTTTATTGGTACAATTTGTTTTATATTATATGCATGTTTTTTTTTGTTTACTTTTAGGCTTTCCAGTATTTACTTGAGTTCAAAAAAATGTTGTTTATTTTTTACGTAAACTATGTTAATGCGCGCGTGTGTGTTCTAATAGAAACATTCTTTGATAAAAAAAAGTATATATAATTCTAAAATTTAGTAAATATGATTCATTCTGTTTTATCGCAAACGCAGCAATGATATTGAAAGTTGTTGAACATTTGAAATGAACTTTCGAATCCCAACTAATGCCAAAGCTGTCCGCAATTGTAACCTTTTCTAGCATCAAGAATGCAGGAACTCCCTATTCATGCATCATCTAAAATCCGCGTTATCTCCTTGAGAACTAACATTAAGAGGGAGAGTAATGTAACGGGGCAGATTCAAAATTCGAAAGTATTAACAAGGGACATTCGAAATTGACAGGAGGAAATGAAAAGTTATGCAAAGCTCGTAGCATTTCCTGTCAACCTCAACAACAGCGAGATCGCGAGTTTCCTGATAGATGAACAGGGAAACAGAACAAAAGACAGATACTGCTGCACGAACCTCTTTGCGTAACAGGTTCACGTATTTTAATAGTCTTTGTGGCGCTGAGATTCAGGTCAATGAATAGGACCTCTCTCTCAAATGGTAATCATAATTGTTAACGTTTCCTGATAAGGAAACATCATGCATTAGTTAATCGTGCGGTCTGAGCTACTGTTTGTTGAAATTTATGAAATATTAATGTCAAAATTTATTTTAAGAGAGGAGATTTTACATGATCAGTAACTACTTTTGTTCTTTTTTTTTTAATGATGAGGAATTCAACACTGAGATTTTGTTTGAATTTGACTTTTGTTTAACAGCATATCATCGTCTGTGGGTTATTTATGACAAAATGTTAGGGTTTTAAGGAATTGTTTTAATGTTCGTTTACAGTGAGAATGTTCATAAATCATATTTTAATGAAAACTTTTTGTTTTTAATGTAATCTATTTTAGGAAACTGAAAAAGTCTTTCATATTTTTATTAAAAAATGCTTTGCTGAGAATAATTTCTTCAAAAATGTGTTATGGTAATAATATTTTCTTCAAAAATATATTGTTGGTAATATTTTTCATTCAAAAATGTGTCAGTTAAGTGCCATACGTGATACACGCTTGGGCGATCATGTCTCGAAAGAGACATGACTGACTGGGCAGAAGATTATCCCGCAGTAGGATGCCATTGCTTTACTGCGGTAGACTGGTTGCCGACCAAGGCTATAGAACCCAATCTGTCCTACTATTTAACCCATAACTAGAAGGAAGAGACGGATTAATACCTTTTCCAAGGGTATTTGCGCGTAAGTGAATACAATGGATTCAACTGGAATTCGAATCCCCGGTTTCTCGTTCCGAGCCGATATCCACTGTACCACAACGCATCAGGTCCCATACTTTGACTTAAAAAGCGTTATTGATATGCGTACACGGGTAACATTATATACTTAAATAGACGAAAATAATTCGGTTTTAAGAATTAGAGATAGACTAAAAGAATAGGCAAATGAATGTTCAGTGCTGTGATCAGTTGAGTCAACATAAATATGATATTGTAGACAAAAAACTAACGAATTATCAATTCGCAAAGTACAAAGATTATATTTAAAAAGAATAAAATCATCCATTTTTGTGTGGGGTTAATTTTCATCTCGCAGCTGCTGGGATTACCTCCCTTTTAATTTTCAGAGTTTAATACAGTTTAATATTAGTAGAGTTGTTTCAACCAAACCATGAAGACTAATAATGCGACTGATCCAAGATACACGACACTACGTAACAACATTGGTTACCAAATACATCTTTTGCTACATAGTTAATTGCAAATAATGCCTAGATACTAGTAAATACAAAAGTTAATTCGTGGGTTAATAATAATAATAATAATAATAATAATAATAATATATATATATATATATATATATATATATATATATATATATTTAATCATATCACCCCAGGCAAGGCGGTAAGGCCACTGGTGTGCAGGGGGTTACGTAAAAGTGAAAAAATTGGAAAAGAGAAAGCCGGAAACCACATCCTAAACAGGGAACAAGGGATGAGCCTCTACGCCTGTTCAATAGACATGGGTGGAGTGTAAAAATATTCCTTTGCTTACTGTTAAAGTTTATCATATCTGACTAGAATAGAAAAAAATGTTTTAATCCTGATTTCACATTCTCCCAAGACATCTAAAAATACTCTCAACTGAAATGAAACTTGTGATGTCAGTAAAAGTGACAAGCCTATTTTCTTTAAACAATGTCTTAACTGAAAGAGTTTATAATTTTCAACGGGTTTTAATGCTAACATATATTTACGTTAAAAACTGGAAATTCCTTGTGATTTAACAACTTATATTACGATTAATATATATATTAGTCATCCCCATAAATACTTGTTTCGAAGCTCATCAGTGTAGCTAGATATCCACTTGCTTCTGGTTGGGATAAAAACTCGACCGATTTGGTGTCAGTCGGGTTCGCTAACACCTAAACTATTAGCACATTGAATCAGATAAGGGAAATTTTAGCGTGTTATATATAATCATATAATAAAGAAATGTGAGAGAAGCCGTGAATGTTTTACTTAAAGTGTAGATTCATTGCTATTTTTATAATTAATATTTCTTTATTTCTATATGATATATTAAATATAGTAAGTATACATGTGGTATTTGTTTTGCTACACGTGTTTATATTTCAAACTTGACTTTGTTCAGCAATAAACTTTACATATTAACTTTTACATATTAACTTGACTTTGTTCAGGAATAAACTTTACATATTAAAATCCGTTTGTCTTTCTAATAATCAAAATATCTTGTATATATTGATAAGCGATCGGTAAGCAAGTTAGACATTTCATATGCGTGCATGTTTGTCGGAGTTTTTCATAGTCGCCCGTTAAATCTCTTCCGTTTTAGGTAAAATCCAATCTCCTGTTAATAATTATTGTCCACCCATTTAAAATATCTAAGGTCCCATTAAGTAACTTATCCAGATAAAATTAAAACGTAACATATCTAGATCCAAGCCACCATGCCCTTTTCATGACCCAAATATTAAATCTATATGATTAGATAATTATCCGTTTTTATTGAACAATATTGACACACCTAAACATTTTCTCCAACTACCACTCCATAATTTTGTAAATAACAATGAATTCATCTGATATTTTTAGATAAATCATTGTCACCATTTATTTTAATATATGACCTGAAGAAGAACAGATTTATTCTGAAACATGAACATTTTTGTGTAGTGACATTATACATTTGCAAACTATTATAATATAAAATTAGAATATTCTCTCTCTCTTTCTCTTTCTCTTTCTCTTTCTCTCTCTCTCTCTCTCTCTCTATATATATATATATATATATATATATATATATATATATATATATATATATATATATATATACACGGCTCAAAATGATTAGTGGAACACTTTTTAATCAGAGTATAGCGAACTATCAGTCAAACTTTTGGGATATTGATCTGGTCAGTTAAGTACCAGAGGGGTTGTTAATCAGTTTAAGCTGCTTTGTTCTTAATGAAATCAACAACAGGTGCTTCAAAGGGGCAACAATGAGACACCCCCCAAAAACAAAACATGAATTGTTGAGGCCACTGATACTTATTTTAACTTCTCATCACTTTTGGCTGGTTTTTTTACTGACAAACTTTCTTCTGCTCTAGTTTTTCATTTGTCTTGGATCAACATCTCTATTGATAGCATAGTGAACGCTACAGAGGTTGCAAAAATAGGGCAACTCCTCCAGGATGGCACATCAATACGTGCCGTTGCAAGAAGTTTTGCTGTGTCTACCAGCACAGACTCAAGAGCACGGAGGAGATTCCAGGAGACAGGTAGTTATTCCAGAAGAGCTGCTTAGGGCCGGAGAAGATCCATAAACCCGAAGCTGGATCGGTTCTGCGTCTTTGTGCAAGAAGGAACAGGATGAGCACTGCCAGAGCCCTACAAAATTACCTCCAGCAAGCCACTGGTGTTAATGTTTCTAACCAAACGATCAGAAACAGGCTCAATGACGGTGGCCTGAGGGCCCGACGTCCTGTAGGGGACCATGTACTCATGCCCAGCACCGTAGAACTCGATTGGCATTTGCCATAGATCACCATAATTGGCAGTTATACCACTGGCGCCCTGTGCTCTTTACCGATGAGTGCAGGTTCAATCTGAGCACATGCGACATACCTGAAAGTGTCTTGAGATGCTGTGGAGAACGTTATGCTACCCGCAACATCATTCAGCATGGCAGGTTTGGTGGTAGTCAGTGATAGACAAAGTGGGGGTCATATCCCATGAAGAACGCACAGAACTCTAGAGGTTAGATGATGGCATACTGACTGCTTATTGGGTATCGGGATGAAATTCTTGGAGCAATTGTCAGAACCTACGCTGTTGCAGTGGGGCCTGGGTTCCTCCTGGCCCGCAATAATGCCCGACCTCATGTGGCTAGAGTATGCAGGCAGTTTTTGTAGGATGAAGAAATTGATAACATTGACTGGCCCCCAAGTTCATCTGATCGCAACCCAATAGAACACCTCTGGGACATTATATTTATGTCCATCCCGTACCGCCAAGCTGCCCCTCAGACTGCCCATGAGCTCAGTGATGCATTGGGTAAGATCTGAGAGAAGATCCGCAAGAACACCATCCATTAGGAGCATGACCTGACGTTGTCAGGCATGCGTACAAGCACGTGGGGGGGGGGTGCAAACAAACTACTGACAATCATTTGAGTTTCTATATGACATTTTGGCAAAATGGACCAGTCTGCTGCATGAGTTTTTAAACTTTTATTTTCTGGGTGGCTCTGATTTTCCCACTTTATAGGATGATCATTTTCATTTCTATCAAATTATTTCGCCTCATTTTATTACTAATACATCACCTACTTGTTATCGGGAAAGATATTTAAGATCATTTTCCCCTGTTTAAATCTGATGTGTTTTCGAAGTGTTCCTCTAATTTTTTGAGCAGTATATATATATATATCCGACTGGGTACAGAACGAAGAAAGAATTTTTTTCCGTCCAAAACATTAATTTAAAACAGTGCTCGATATATGATGTATAGAGCTGTGAATATTTATTAAAAATTGTTTTAGAACATGTACATTATTTTTTTATTTTATTTTTATCCTCGACAATCATATGTTTGTTTCAAATTTGGGTGCCCCACGTTTCTTCGGGAGGTAATATATATATATATATATATATATATATATATATATATATATATAATGTGTGTATATATATATATATATATATGTATATATATATATATATATATATATATATACGCTATTTTAGATTTTAAGACAGTAACTAATAACCGCTATTCACGCATCATTCTTCAGCTATGAATTGAACACTCTCGGCTACTGGTGGTTGTTTTCATTGTGTATATAATCCGCTAAAATCTATAAAGCCAACATCTTAGTAGCAGAATCGCACACTGATGTCAAATCATTCGGGTTTCAGTCAAGCCGTACTGATGAACTGAAATACAGCGAAACATGCGTGTGAGAGGTTAACTATATACATATATATATATATATATATATATATATATGCATATATATAGGAGATAACAATATATATATATATATATATATGTGTGTGTGTGTGTATATATATATATATATATATATATATATATATATATGCGTCTAAACAATGTTGTATATAGAAAATTATTACTTTGCATCATTTTTTTCACATGAAATATGTTTTCTTGAACAGATTTGCCTGGACGAAAACTTGCTAAAAAGTACAAGGTGTGTGTGTGTGTGTGTGTGTGTGTGTGTGTGTGTGTGTGTGACGTTCTTTGACATATTGTTAGTTAAGCATATTCAGTTCGGTTGTTTTAACCTGCTGTGAGCTGGTTCAATCAGCAAGTTATTTACTGGTGTATATATATATATATATATATATATATTCTATACTATACTATACTATACTATCCGTTAAAAGCTGTTAGGAAAATTATGTAAACTCCTGAAGTAAAGAAATACCAAAATAAAATAAATCGAAAATAAAATGCTGGCTGTTATTGAGGAGAAGTGTCTTCGTATTAAAATGTTAATGCTTCATGCATTTACAAATTATTGATATGTTTATTGCTTTGTTATTCATGTCATATGTAATTTTGGTTAATACCTTCATAATACGGGTTTTCTATTAAATCCAATAACTTTAATTTAATATGTTGCAATTTCCTAATTTTCAAATAATTTAAAAATTAAACACAATCATTGTCTTAACGTATATATTACTCGCGTATTTTTGAGAAAATTGATTTGCATAATTCATTCATAAAGATATATATTGCCTTTAAGATAATTTTATTTATACTGAATATTTAAATGCACCCAAACACACACACAAGCACACACACCCCCACACACTCTTACACATATACATAGATAGTAAATATATATATATATATATATATATATATATATATATATATATATATATTAGATAGATAGATACATATTGTGAATGGTGTTTAAATGTGTATATATTTGTGTGTGAAAATGTGAGAGGGAAAATGATATTTCCTATATTTTCCTCTTCCCTAATTTATCGAATTATCATTTGCCCTACAGCGTTTTCATTACAGTCTCATTTCATCAGTTACTCCAAGTCTACCCCATTATTTCCGTGATTTATCTCTCATTAACGTTATGGCAGTATTTTCACAGCAGGGGAACTCTCTGTACCGAAATCTTAAATGTTTGATTTATGTCATATAACTATTGCCAAATTAAGAATATTATCCTTAAATCTCTGGTCGAATACTGCGCAACTAAACGCACGTATATTTGCAAACTCATTTTCAGTTTCACTGTAATCTGCAGCTAATTACCCATAATTCATTGTACTCTTCTTTTATACATACTGCACTTCCTCTGAAGGTGCGGTGGCATTGCTCGATACAAATTTTATTTCCGTCCCCATCTCATTCTTTCACATGATTGATACCGACTTAGCTGACCGCCTGCAGTCACTCTCTCACCGGCGTGATGTTGCTTCCCTGTGCCTCTTCTATAAATACTTTCATGGCTTCGGCTCAGATTAACTTAAATCACTGGTGCCCCCTAGGTGGGAGTTTGCACGAGATACTAGATTGGCAACTAGGTCCCACACTTTTACAGTGAAACTGATGAAATGTAACCGCAATTTCTACTCCAACAGCTTTTTTTCTCGCACATCCCGCCTGTGGAATTCCCTTCCGCATGCTTGCTTCCCCGACGGCAATAACATCCAGGAGTTTAAATGTAAGGTCAATAGACATCTCCTAACACACTAACCCTACCATTCTCTCTAACTCTCCCCCTATGTACATCCTAACTTGTCTATCGCCCTCTGTAACCCCCTGCGTTATAGTGGCAGTGGAATGCTTTGCTTGGGGTGACTTGATTTAAAAAAATGTTTTATAGTTTACAGGTTATTTCATCCTGTCTTTCTTGCCTTCAGTATCTCCTCCAAATATTATATTCTCTAAGTTTACTTTTTTATATACTAGCATTATAGCCCGGCGTTGCTCGGGTGTAATGAAAGCTTTAAAACTAATCCATGATCCTGGAGCTCAGACTTTTTGGACGTTGGCACGAAAGACTAAAAAGCAATAGTTGTTTCCAGTTAAAGCAAAACCATAGACTGAAAGAAAAATTAAGGGATGTAAGTCAAGTATTGATTACCTGGTATCGATATCAAATAAGTTTTTCCGTCGTAAACTGAATATTGAAGGCTAAATAAGTCCTCTGAGTAAATGGTATCATGGCTGAGACTAAGAACTACATTTATACCTACTTAGAGCCAAACCGAAGCAAAAAAACTAAAATAAAAGGGCTGAAAAAATACAGACATACAGGCAGATAAACAGACACACACAAGAAATCTTGCCTTTTATATATATATATATATATATATTATCGATTTTCTGCACTATTGTAAAAACTGCCACCTTGAAACTTCTGAATATCGTTTCTTATGTCTTTGTCTATGAGTGTATCAAATTTGATTAAAATCGGACCACTCCTTCTATAACCCGATTTTAACTATTTTCGACTTTCGATATTTATTGGGGTACCTCGACACAAAACCTAGCTAAGAACACTCGCAGACACATAGAGTACAACTGGGTTAATTTTCAAGAAAATTGGTTCAGCCGTTTCAGCGTCTATAGGTAACGGATACACACACACACAGACACACACACACACACACAGACAAAGTTCCATTTATAAATTAGTGTAGATATGTAGAAATATTTGAATTAGATATTTCAATATAGTAAAATTCATTTAATTGATTTTAATTTAACCTATCATATTTGACTATTACAAGTGCTGACACAAGAAAATATATACGAAATTATCTGTGGTTTAAGACATTAAAATGTAATTCCTGTTGATGTAGATTTTCTCATCATCTGTATTTTTGAAATACAAAGAAAAGAAAAAATTTGAATCCAAATTTTTTAAAAATCTGTTCACATCATACAAGGCGGTAGTATTTCTAGGGTGAAGGATGATACAGTGAGAGAAAGGACTGGGTGCAGTGGATATTAAGGAAATGATTACGAATGAATGGTATTTAAGAATAAAGATGATGGAAGTTTACGTCGAATTTACAATTCTGGGGATCCTAGCTATCAGGGAAGCAAGTAAACGGTAGGGATTTCTACAGGTGGAAAGTACTGAGAAATCAACTGTTGGAGGTAAAGTGGTGTTTATATCTATCGCTATTATAAAAGGGTGGGACCTAGATGGCTACCTAGTAGCGCGCATATTTTGAAGATGAATCAGCGAAAATTTTGTCAGAGCAGTTGCACTTAAAATATTTGTAAAAAAAAAAGTCAGAGGGGAGCGACGTCAGGTCCATGAGAATTACCTAAGTCGAGATGCCAAGTGCAGATTGATTACATTGCAGATTTTACTTTTGATTGTATCAAGAACCTTGAGATGAATAGCAAGAGCACCCGAACATATGTAGCAGAAGTATCGAAATTGTAAATTTAAAATGTGCAAGGTCGATTCTAGCTAGAAAATCTTTCTTGCTCGGTACAGTGAGACAGACATTCTTGCAGTAGAAGCAGCTATATATTCGATATCAGGATGGTTTTGAAAGTTAGGCCAAGGATCCGTAGTGTGTTGCTGCTCTGTGATCCTGATGGCGGGCAGAAATATTTGTCTATTGTGGTTAAATAAAAGCAGTTTTTATTTGCTTTCCCTGTTCACCAAAGAGATTATACTCAATGATTTCACTGCAACAGGACCGTATATTTAAAATAAAATTACAATAGAACAGAACAAGTGAATCTGAAATGAAAAAAATATTTAAAAAATATTGCCCCAAATTTCCGGCTTAGCTATGAATGGCAGCTCAGTAAAAACACAGGTATGTGACATGCACGACAGAAACACCAACATGATAAAAATTCTTGACGTTTCAAAATACAGCATGCATCATGGGAAGACTAGAAATTAACAAGAAGAAATATTCTTATGGATAGATTAATAGTTTATCCGAATAGCGTAATCGTAGTAATTTTCACGTGTTTGTAAAGCCGACTAATGCTTCAATAAATATTGAACAACCGATCCACATCTCTCATAACCAAACACGACAGGAAATCAATGTATTTATCCAGTCGAATATTTCGCTAGGGGCTATGTGAAACGAAACAGTAGATGCAAACTTTGGACAAGTAGGCAAGATTTAACGTGTAACTCGTATAGAAATCAGATAAAAATAGACTCGTTTCAAGTTTTGGTGTTCCTGTTAGGAATCAAAATCCAGATTTTTTGAAATCTAGAAGGCTTTTATATATATATATATATATATATATATATATATATATATATTAAACTGGAAAAAGAGTCTTGCTGCAAGATCATTTTCATTTCACTTTTTAATACTTTCGATAAATTAACACTTACATTTATGCACGAATGTTATTTTTCTTTCTTCTGAAACCAAACACCTGAAGATACCAAAGGTTTGAAAAAAGCTTGCGTCAGCAACTGACTTCCAAATGAAATATATATATATATATATATATATATATATATATATGTATATATATAAATGTTTTATAATTTATATATACACATAAATATATATATATATATATATATATATATATATATATATATATATAAAATTTATAAACGATTTTAGATTATTACAATTGGTAATATATATTTCACCGCGCCCTGATGTTATTATCGCGGCTCGTCAGACCCAAATATTAAAACAGTTGGTCCTCAAAACATCTCCTAAAATATTTTATTTTACATAGACGCTCACATGTTCATATTAGAATAAACAGTTGTAACGGTTATTTACGAAAATTCCTCGCTCATTCGAAAAGTACCCCAAAGAAAGAGGAAAGCAGGGATAAAAAAATTAATTAATGTAAAGAAGAGAAAATAAATGGGAAAAATGAAAAAAAGAGAAATGAAAAATAGAAAAAAGTGGAAACAGAACTAACTGAATGGAAAGCAAGAAGAGAGAAAAAAGGACAAAACTATACAATAAAAGGTAATACAGTATCACGAGAAATAAATGTTGAATCCATTTATCGTAATAGCAGCGTCTCAAGCCACCTAACTGTTCTCTTAGAAAAACATGGAAAAATTTAAGTATGAAACTTTATTTCAAATATACTGGGATATATTTACGGTAGCAAAAAAGAAATATACATCATAATTTTAATACAATTTGAAAAAATAATTATCCTTACTATTATTTTTAAAAATAATGCTAAATATTTTTAAAACAATAAAAATACTAAAATTAAAAAAAAAACTATAAATATAGAAACAGAAAAACATTAAATAAACCTAACAGAAGAGGGAAATACACAAATAAGGAAAGAAGAAATCAGGATTTTAAAATAATTAAAAACGCTACATCGAAATCGACGTATTCATATTCACTCATATTCATTCTTAAAAACGCGACAAGGGATTTACCCTTAAATTATAATATACCGACTACAGGGATATTTATGGTGAAAACTTAATCATAAATCATACATCCTAACATAAATTACAATACATTATAATCACTAATAGTAATTTATTCTAACTATATTTAAAATAATAACTCCCAATAAGAATATATAAGTTATTAAAATACAAAAATATGCTAGTATTTTAGAAAATTTTTAAGATTGTATTTTAATAAATTATAGAACCTGCATGATAAAATATCCAAATGTTGGACATGTTTTTTCCTTATTTCCATATATAATTGAAGACAAAATACGATTTTTAGAACAGCTCAGTATTAACACAATAAACATTCGGTATCAATAAATTGAGTTATTTCGGTGAAAGGCCTGTGTATACACCGATCATATATAACGCTAAATTTTCCATTCTCTGATTCCATGCGCCTATAGGCTTAGGGAGTAGTATTTGACTCCAAATTACACCAGATCGGTCGAGTTAAGATCCCAGCCAAAAGCAAGTGGATGTCTAGCCACACTGATGAGCTATGATAAAGCGAACCAGGCTTGTATGTGGATGACTAATACATACATACATACATACATACATACATACATATATATATATATATATATATATATAGAGAGAGAGAGAGAGAGAGAGAGATTCGTTTTCTATTTAAAGTTGCATTACGCGCAAGTAACATTTTCTTTAGTGCACTATTATTATCATTGACTATTCTAGGATCAATGCTAAAATGGTTACTGTCTTTTAACTGCTGAATGTTATGTATTAGAATCCAAGCGAAGAAACATTTGCACAAAAGCACCATGAAACTTTCTATTAAGTTTATCATCAGTAGAAATTAATGGCCTTTATGTAAAATTAAGCAACATCGAGCCTGCTCAGTACTTAAATTGGTGACCATTTGGGAATACCAGGTGCTGTAAACGTAAGGACCAAGAATGGTCTACCGGTCTTCCAAGTTTGGGGGTTGGGCGCAGGGATAACAACCCTGCCCCGTAAAAAAGGTTTATTACAGAAACAGCAACAAAAAGTCGCTGCCATATGCACCTTTGGGTGTGATGGATAAATGAATGGATGTAAAATATCATCGTTTTCTTTCTCGTTAATAAAAAATTCCTTTACAAGTCAATGTGTTTTACTGCTGAATCCAATTACTGGAAATACTGAAAGGTGCCATAAAATCGAGGATTGTACTGATTTTGAAATTTGCCTCACACATTATGATAGGATCCATTGAATTCCAACAGAATGTTTCCAAAAAGATGACATTGCCTTCATTTTGCAGGTTGATTTTCCATATTTCAAGGTATGAGAAAAGTTTGAAAATCAATAACCTTCAGCTCTGAAGAAAAGTTTGTCTTGAATGACTCTAGAATAATTTAACGCGAATAACATCAGATAATCAGAGAATATTTCCTGAGGAACATTGTTCACAGATTTAATCATCGCTCGAACGAGAAATAAAATTTTAACCTCATGAGTTTTCAATCGAATGTACAAACAAGTGAACTGCATCCTCAGTTGTTACAATAATAATCCTGAAGCCGCACCAAATTTACAGACATATGTCATTGGAATGTAAACAAATCGATATTATTCTAATTGTGGTCAGATTATCATAAATCTGCTTAAGTCAGACATGGCGTGTCTGAATGCATTATGGGTAAACAAACACCACGATATCTGTTCACACGAAAATAGACAGCTGCTCTGTCACCAGCACCTCGATTTGACATATATTATCTTTACGTCTGGAAATGATTGGGTAGTTGTCTATCATAATGATGGAAATAGAATAATAGATTTATTCTTATATATATATATATATATATATATATATATATATATATATATAACGTAGAATATTTCACCTTTAAGTCAAGTAAATTCCGATAGAGAAGAAATCAAAAGAACTCAATGTTAAATTCACTAATTAATTTTAACAGAGTAATATAATCTACAATTTTTTTTAGATGTTCTAGAATTTCATGGGTAATACGTATCAGGAAATTGTAGAATATCTCAAATTATTCTAGAGCGCATATATATATATATATATATATATATATATATAAATATAAAATGTGTATTTAGGCAGTAGACTTTCAGTAAGTCATGTTTGTTTAAGGAGGACGGAAAAAAGGTTTTAATCTTTGTTAATTGGTTACATTTCCATACAACTGAATCAAATAAAATATTGAAAATATATTAGAACAAATTGATTGTTAAAGACATTTCTGAAATCCTTCCTTGACAACCATTTATCTGATTATCCATATGATATGACTACAAGTAGTTTTCCCTCTCCTCTTCTTTTCAGTTCTATATGTGATTTTTTATATCTTTACCAAATGCGTTAACTACATCTTGACTTTCATCTTACATACCTTTTGCTTTGTCAACTAACCATTCACGTTGTCCCATCAAGTTCTATTGTTTGCGCTTATTTACTTTATTAATGTCGATTCTGTGTCGATGTTTTACTTTCCTGTAAAAATTTTGAGAGCATTGATATTTCCAATAAGACTATTCTTATTATGAGGATATTTTAAATTTTTATTAATCTTTAGGTGCTGTTTTAATCAATTTTATATGATCTTATCAAACGAAACGATTTGTTTTTAACTGTGTTCTATTAAATCCATTCAAATTATTTGTTTATTTCAAGCCTCTATTCTTTCAAATATAAAAATCCATTATATTTCACTTAATTATACACTGTCTCAGCATAATGCCTCAGCACCATATCCCAGCAACATGTCTCAACTCTATTTATGAAGACAAAGTTTTTATTGAAAACTTAATAAACCCAGATTGAAATTACTATGACAAATTAGTGGTACAATTTTATTGGTCTACGTATCATAACTATTGAAAACTATCCATAATTAATAGAAAATTGTAAGCTCAATTAGGTATTAACTTGCTCAAAACTTATTAAAACCAAAAACATATCTTATTGATAATCTTCTATCCTAGAGAAAATCATTCTGTACTACTTTTTTTAGTATCAATGGCGTGAGGTTACATTTAAGTAAATAAACTTTAGCCATTAAACAAAGGAAAAGAATTGAAGATATTTAATATATGAACTGGGATATTTTATGATGAAAGCGAATGAAAGCATCTTATATATTGTGGGTGTTATCTAAGCAAGAAACATACTTTAAATGCACCAAATGATTAACCTTTGAAATCTGTATTCATATTTGCGAGATCTCTTGTGCTGCAGAAAATATCGGCTCAGAAAGAGAATTCGGAGTTCAAATTCCTGTTGTTCCGTTGCGTTTACTTATGCGCAAATACCCTTGAAAGAAAAAGGTATTAAACCATCTCTCCTACCATTAGCTATGGGCTAAATATCAGGACAGACTGTTCTGTAGACTTGGTTGTTAACCAGTCTATTTCAGAAAGTAATGGCAATCTAATACAGGAAAATCTTCTGTCCAGTCAATCATGTCTCAAAAGAGACAGAATCGCATAAGCGTGTATCATACATGGGACTTTAATTATCTCTCTTTTCATCCTTTCCTCAATTCATTTATAGCTTATTGTTTATTCTTTGCAATTAAGCTTAAAATCACTTCATGTAAATAAGAAATAACTTTATCTGCATACAAGAATTGATCAAAATAAATCGAGGCGGTTGCTATGCTAACGTGGCTAAAATATGCCGAGAGATGCTGCATGGCGCAAACTGACCTTAAACTCTCTCGCTCACAGGCAGTAAAATATAACGTTCTCATTTACGTCTGTTGTTTATGGAAGTGCTTTGAAGTAAAGTGTATAAATTGTGGTTGCCTCACAACACCACAGTGGCATCTCGGTAACCATGACTCTCACAGCAGTTTCCCTGCAATAGTTCCTAGGTCAGTCAACCTCTATAAGCGACTTTCTCTTTTTCATAAATCAAACCAGACATGAAAGAATCAAGATTTCCAGAGGTCGACGAAATCCAAGAGAATGTGAACAGTCAGCTGTTCGCTATTCCAAAAAGGAATTCCAGGAATGTTTCAATCAATGCAAAAGGCCCTTGATAAAAAGATTAAATATCAAAATTTTATGTGTTGTAGATTTAGTCTTCTTTTATTGCACCAATCTCGATATTTTTGTTTTTATAAAATCACGTATATATTCTTGGCGCATTCTTAATTTTTGCTTCTTCATCAGCAGTTGTTTGCCATATAAATGAAATAAAAAAGGATTCATGAAATAATCTGAATGTGTTAGTCCAAGGGTAAAAGGTGAAATTCAAAATAAAGTTGTTTTCTGTATTTTTTAACAGTGTTGATTATCGTTAAAAATAGAACAAGCATGGATGCTCTAATTGTAATGGTAAAGAAAACAGTAGGAAAAACAAATAGCACTTGAAAGTCAAAAATGAAAACCGTCTGAAAACATGACAGGATATAAAGTTATTGTGTGTGTCGCGCTTTAACAGAATCATTTGTAAAAAGACAGATTATTCGCAGATAGAGAGCAAGGTTTTTCAGAGCTTGAAAACTTTGATATCACTTAATACAAAGAACAAGAGCAACTAAGTTGATTAATTTTATAAGGACGTAAACATGCGCATATTATAAGGATATGTAGGATAGATAACATTTGAAACAAGACTCGGTTGCGTCTCCAAGCATGAGAGAGTTCTAATAGAGAAATGGTCTGATTTGAAGTTTCCTTGGTGATAAAAGAAATTAACTGATGAGTATACATCAATCTGTAAACCTGCAAGAGTACGCATTGATAAAATCAGATACTCGACCGGAATGAAGTAATGCACCGATGATTACTCTCTAACTAGATATGAACAGGTTAAAATAGCACTGATCGTTGAAAACTGATACATAAAAGTCCCATTCTGTAAGAAGTTACTCGAATGCAAGACAAAGGAACTGAATAAATATCTAATTTTAACTTCAAAAACTAAAAGAATGCATGAACTCAAAAGCGAATTTCATATATTTTCTTTAGCAAAGTATTTATTTACTTATTGTTCTGTGTAAATACGTAAGACCAGAGCAATGAAAAAAAAATCAACAAGCTGGAACTTGTGATAGTCTTTGGTAACTAACAAAATCAATCAATATGCAAAGGAATATAATGGGTGAAGGTGGTTTGCTAAAATTCTGCGTATGCATAGAGAATCAAAGACATGAAAGATTGATAGAAAAGTATATTGATAGACCGTATAGAGTGATCAATAGAAAATCATGCTAGATAGAGAGAATAAGAGATATCAGACTCAATATATATATATATATATATATATATATATAGAGAGAGAGAGATAGAGACAGACAGACAGACAGTTAGACAGACAGATATGTAACTCGTTATGCCCGGGGCTGGTAATTAATTGTGATGCTTGTTCATGTCCACGTTCATGACGATCCTAGTTGTGACACTGCCACCCGGCTGGCCGGTTGGTTCGTTCGCTGTTGCTGGTCGTGATGATCTCGTCTGATAATGTTGTCACAAAAACTGTTTTACAAGATGTCCATTGCAACACCGCGCCACAGTCCCAGGTTGTGTAGGCGTCTTTCCACACTAAGCCAGTCCGGACACTGGCGTACACTTGAGATCAAAAACAAACAGGGAACGAAAAAAAAAATAATAAAATAAATGAACACGGTCAAATACGCCTGTAGAGTTACGAAGAATGTCTATATATAAATAAATGCAAAGTTTTCTTTTTTTTACAGGAGCAAAAAATACAGTTGTCAGAATGATAATGCAGTTCTTGGAATGCTGGTTTACAACGGAGAGAGAGAGAGAGAGAGAGAGAGAGAGCTTGTTTTCAAAAATCACAGAGTTTCCAATCTTCAAGGTAAGAATGTCTTTTCTAAGTTTCGTTAAAGTAACAGAACTCTTCAGTTCTCGTTAAGGTCTTTTCACGCATTCTTTAATATTGGAGCTGTTCGTTTTCTAGGTGATGTTAAAAAAATAACAAAGTTCTTTCGGGTATTTAATGGAACTTCACTGGATTTGCCGAATCAGAGGCGGATAATGCCGACGACGTGGCGGCGGCAGTGTAGGGTTGGTTTCCTTGTCGTCTTGAAGATCGCTCCCGAGTAACTGACTTTTTTTCTTTGAGTCTTTATTTTTATAATCTTCTTCAATCCTCTCGAGGGATCTAGCCGACTCGAAGCCTTCGGCTAATGAAATCATTTTACACCCACCCGATCTGCAGAATGGGGTAGCTCGATGAATGGCATATCACCAGCTCACTTCATATATTTAATTTCCCACGAATTTTCTGTTCTCAGGAAACATCTGTTGAGGAACTTTAACCCCGCCTGACCCCATCCAAACAGTCCTGACACTTTGTTATGGCTACTAAAATTTAACTTTACCCAAAAATATCCGCTTCGAACAAGAAAGAAAAAAAATTATATTTTTATCTTTCTTTACCAAAAATAATTAATTGTTCTATTCCCCGGATTTTAGAAGTACATGATAGTATTAAAATATTTAATTTTTCTATTCCCCGTATTTTACACGTATATGACAGTATTAAAATAGTTAATCATTCTATTCCCCGGATTTTACAAGTACGTGATAGTATTAAAATAATTTTTTTTTTTTAATATGCTCACATCGGGAATTACAATAAGGCATAAGTAATAATATCACTAACATTAATCTCTCTCTCTCTCTCTCTCTCTCTCTCTCTCTCTCTCCGCCGTATAAAACCAAGCTAAAGGAAGTATACCCGCAGAAGATAGTGTCACACCCTTCCGTTAATTATTCTGTCATTTTAAGCATTAAAATGACATCATCAATCCGAGACACTAATTAAATACACAACTTTTCAAGATGCTAGTTTTCGTATGTTTTTTTTTTTTTTTTTTTTTTTATACTGGAAAAAGTCTTTAACTAAAAAATTTCTCTTCAATTGAAAAGTTCATTTTTCGCCTTTGGTTCATTTTACATTGTATTAAGCCTAACCATGCAATTTTAATAGCATATGTTACTATCTAACCATGCAAATTTAATAAAAAAATAATTTTTTATTAAAAGAAAGTCTCTGCAGGCAAGTAGAAAAGGTTCTTTCTCTTTTTTTTTTCATTCTTGGTCCTGTCTGAATTTTATTCAAAGCTAAACATGCAATTTTAATTTAAAAATCTTTATTAAAAAGAAAGAAAAAAATCTCGGTAGGCAACTGGAAAAAGTTCCTTTTTTTTCATTCTCGGTCCTGTCTATATTTTATTCAAAGCTAAACATGCAATTTCAACAAAAAGTTCCAGTAAAATGTTCTTTATTAAAAAGTCCCTACTGTCGACCTGAAAAAATGTTTTACCTGGTAAGTGTATTCTCCGAGGAACTCTACCAGGGCCCTCGACTCGCTCGGTGCTTATTCAGGTTCGTTCCTGGTCTCGGCACCAATTTTGACGCCTTATGACCGGGGCTGGCTCGCTAATTGCAAGGCTTGTTCCTGTCGACGGTCGTGACGATCCCAGTTTATCAGATTATCAGAGCTTTCAATCCTTAAAAGAATGTCTTTTCTAAGTTTCGTTAAATTAAACAAAGTTTTTCAAATTTTCGTTAAGGTCTTTTCACGTATTCTCTAAATTTAGAGCTGTCCGTATTCTAGGTGATAAAAAAATAACAAAGTTATTTCGGGTTCTTAACGGAACTTGACATAATTTGCTGAATCAGAGGCGGATAACGGAGACCACGTGACGGCGGCGGTGTGGGGTTGGTTTCCTTGTCTTCTAGAAGCCCCCCCCCCCCCGGCTAACTGACTTTTTCTCGTTGGGTTTCTATTTTTATAACCCTCTTCAATCCTTTCGGGGGATATAGCCGACTCAAAGTCTTCGGCCAATGAAATCATTTTTCACCCACCCAATCTGCGGAAGTGGGTGGCTCCACGAATGAGCTATCACCAGCTCTCGTCATATTCAATTTCCCACAAATTTCCTGTTCTCAGGAAATATCTGTTGACGGAATTTAATCACGCCTGACCCCATCAAACCAATCCTGACACTTTGTTTTGGCTACTAAAATTTTAGCATTACCCAAAAAAATCCGCTTCAAACACGAAAGAAAATAATTATATTTTTAGCTTTCTTTCCAAAAAATAGTTAATTGTTCTATTCCCCGGAATTTAGAAGTACATGAAAGTATTAAAATAATTAAGTTTTCCTATTCCCCGTATTTTACAAGTATATTATAATATTAATAGGTATACTTTCTATTACCCGGATTTTACATGTCCGTTATAGTATTAAAATATTTTTTTGTTTTTTTTTAATAAGCTCACAACAAAGCATGACTAATAATACCGCTAACATTAATTTCTCTCTTTTCGCCGTAATAAAGCAAACAAAAGTAAGTATACCATAGATAGATAGATAGATAGATAGATAGATAGATAGATAGATAGATAGATAGATGAAGAATTAACTAGATTTATTGATTGAAAAATGGGCAGTATTCAATTGCACTGTTATTCGCGTTAGCATTAACGAAGTGAAAATATATTTTTCATATAAGTTTCAAAAATTAAATTCAGATATTGCTCGATTTTAATATTATACTTTATTAATTCATCGTTCATCTGTTGAATTGTTCTAGGTTTATTTGCATGGATCTTACTTTTGAGATGATTTCGTAGGAAGAAATCTAAAGTCGTCAAGTCGTATGATCTTGGTGGCCAATTTACTTGACGGTTTCGAGGGGTCATGCGACTCGGAAACATCTCATTTAATTAAGCCTACATTTCTCTTTGTCCATTTTCATAATAATCTTCAATAACATTAATACGTTGTTCAATCGGGAAAGCAAGAATGAAGAAGGGAATTCCACAGTCGAGAAGTGCGAGTAAAGAAGCTGATATTCAAAATATTATTATACGTTTAAACTTAACTCGCATTTAAATTCTTTCCAAGTTATTGGAAAGCCCTTTATACAGTGAAAACAAATCATAACACTGACTGAGTTACATAAAGCAAATGGACATAAATAAAGCTAGAAAAATCCTAAACAAAATTTAAGCTGTTTAACAATGAATGACGTTAAAACATATTTTAATACTTATCAACCTTTTGTAAGTTATGTAAAACCAGGAATTAATTATACAAACTTTTGTGAGATAATAAAAAGTTTCTGACAAGAATTCAATTATCTTATATATAACTGGACAAATGATGATGTAGTTATAAATTTCCAAAGCGTATTTGCGCGTAAATGAATTTAATTACCAATTGATAGCCGTTATGCATTAGAGCTTCCGTACATCTACAATTACAGCAACTGATATTCTCAACCTGTCATACATCTAGTTATTTTGTTGGTATTTAGAGATAAGAAAAGGACTGGTAGTTCATTATGTTCATTAAGCATGTTTATAAACCATCAGGAAAATTCGAAAAGATTTCACACTTTTATATTGGTTGTAGATTGGTGCGCGTTACATTTTTCTGTTACAATGCATGATATATTTTATAAGAGAGAAAAAGAAACTGGAAAAATACTTGAAAACAAGAAAGGAAAAAAATCGGAATATGTTTTGTCAGTTATCGCATTTTTTTTTTTGGTCCGTTAATGCTATAAACATTTTATATAGTCGACACATGACACAAAGATAATCAACAGGCGTTTGGCAGGATAAGAGATATTTTTCAGAAAAAAAACATCCTCTTATATACGTGCAATTTGTTTTTTCAATCAGAATCTAGAATAAGCATTCTTGAGAATATGTTATACATACATATACAAAAACGCAATGCTTATTGAATACATATAACGATGTAATTCAAACTAAAGACAATGTAGCTAGTGAAGTAAAAAAAATCTTTACTCACGGCAAAACCTTGTGTTAAAATGTTAAGGTAATGAACAGACGTAAAAGCATATGCAATGATGCAAAGGTAATATTCAATAATACCCATAAAATACAACTTAAATGTGCTTACTAACATTCACTTTCTTCCTGATGCTCAGTATTAATTTCCTTTTCGTCTCCATTCTTTCCAAAACCTCGTCATTGCTCACATGCTCGGTTCATGATATCCACAGCATCCTTCTGTAGAACCACATTTCAGTTGCTTCAAATTTTTCCTTCATCTTCGAAGATATTGACCAACATTCACTGCCATATTGAAGAACAGACATCACATAACAATCCAGTACTCTCCCCTTTGTTTCTAGTGAAATTGTCCTGTTTCTTAATACTTTACTCAACTTCTGGAATGCTTCTTTTGCCATGCCAATTCGCCTTCGGATCTCAGTGTCGCACTTTCCGTCTTCTGTTAGAACACTTCCTAGGTATTTAAATTTCTGTACCTGCTTGATTTTAGAGTCCCTGACATATAATAGGCATTTTGGACTTCTCTTTTTCTTGCAGGAAGAGACAACAAAAGATTCTGGTACATGCAAGAAGGAAGGAAGGGCTTGGAGAACCTGTTACTAACAGGCCAGATAGTGAGAAAATGAGACAGGGGAAAGCAGCGGATAACTTATTTGAAGGACCTGATCAGGTGGATGACGGAACGAGGGTTGCATGGCGCAACACGAGAACGCGTGCTAATAGCCACCAGGGACAGCGGGATGGGGAAAGCCATGATCACCTACGCCCTGAAAAGACATGGCACATAAAAGAAGAGAATATTCACTTTCATAATTATTAGGTTGGACCACTCTGAGTGTTCTGTTGCATAAGATAAAATTCAATATATGCTGACACAACCTATCGCTAGTTAGGTTAATGTTGAATGCAGAGTTGCACTTCTAGATTAACTACCCTATTACAGCTAAATACACCATGTGCGTTGTGGTGCGCTAGATATTGTCTCGTAACAAGAAATCAGAGTCAACTTCGAATTCCAGTTGTTCATTGCATTCATTTACGCGTAGAGACCCTTGAAAAAGGTATTAACCCAACATTTCTCTCTCCATCTATGAGTTAAAAAGAAATACATATTTGGTTTTATAACATTAGTTGGTAACCAGTCTACGTCTGAAAGTAATGGTTACCTACTGCTGGAAAAGTTTCTACCGAGCCAGTAATGTATCTTTTTCAAAACATGGTCACCAAAGAAGTTATCCTGTATGGCACATAACCGACTGACACCCGTCTGTACCTTTTCATTTTATATCATTCCAATTCCGCTAAAAGTTTTACTACACTGTTTATGTGGCTTATTGCTTGATTTTGTTTCCATGGCTTATCAAATTCTAGTTTTTATTTCATACCGAAATCTAAACACATTGAACTTAATTTTTTGACTTTACCTACATATGATTTAAATTCAATTGCATGCATTTAAAATACGAAATATTTCGTTGGTCATTTTCTATAAATTTGATTGTTTGTAATTCTATAAAATTGTACTGCTCCTAATTTTCTTTAAAATTATTGAATATTTTAAAATATGAATAAGTGTTTCTTGTAGTATTATTATAGTAATACCTACTTATGCTTTCATACGGACCTTTTTCTTTTTTTGTAAGAAATTTCACATTTTCATCCAAAGCAGGGATGCTAACACGTGTTACCACTCCAAGATATGTTGAATCTGATAAAAACACATTTTAAAAATGTGGTCCTACGCCTCTCAAAACCTTCAACCTCCTCATCATAACTCTTGCTACCGGATGTAGCTACTTCATCATATGCAAGACAGTGAAGAAAGTAAGACATAGCGCGCAGAAAAATTAGAAATAAAAAACCTTATTAATGAGTGGAAAGAGAAAAGATTAATTAGGAGGACATAAAATACCGATTGACATTACAATCAATAATTTTTCTTAGATTAACGTTACATGGGAAACATGGAGCCAAGACGAAGTTCCACAAGCAATAATTTCGAGAAAAGAAAATATTGAATTTACAGTTAGATCCAGTGAACTTAGCTCTAAACTGGTGTAGAACACCAGTTTAGTACCGTACTTAAATCCAGAACGTCTACGTACCAAAGCCAAAATTTGTCGCTTACCGTTAATGTATCTATGAAAAAATTAACAGGCAGACAAAAAAACGGCAGTGGAAGCCGGCAGTTCAGGACAAATAATTTTACTGATTCTTCTTTATATTTTATCAGAAAAAAATTATGTTAATGAATATTGTTATTTACTTTATTAATATTATAATCATCTTAAATAATTCCCCCATAATATTAAAAAAAACTAATGTTTTCTT
Organism: Ascarosepion bandense; assembly: GCA_037127315.1. NCBI lineage: Eukaryota > Metazoa > Mollusca > Cephalopoda > Sepiida > Sepiidae > Ascarosepion > Ascarosepion bandense. Next base: position 1,452,989 of record JBBBDQ010000845.1, read on the forward strand.
TTCAAGCATTAGTAAGAAATACTTAATGACATTTTTGTCCATTGATAGCCATTATTTTTCCCATCTTTCTGGCAGCATTTTGATTCCAAGACTAAAAAAGTGCTCCGTAATTTGCATCGTCATGAGAATGAAAGTGCTGCTTAGACGGGCCAAGTTTCATTGCTCGATACAAGAGACAATCCGGTCGGGCAGTGTTTGATGAATACGGTAGGAGTGGCAGGACTTAGCATTTGAGCGTTTCAAAGTAGGTGTTCACACTCTTTGCAACATGTGATCAAGAGTTATCATGTTGCAAAATCACTTTGATGTGTCTGATGATAAAGCAGCCATTATTTCTTCAATACTCGGCTCAAATGCATCAGTTATATTTGATAGTGATTTCCCATGATAGTTTCATTGAGTTTGAGCGCTGAAAATAAACTACATTCAGCTGATCTCACTAAATGCAGAACAAAAGTTTTGAACCATGGATATTCGGCTTTGACGCCAATGTTGATTCGTGGCCGGAAACTTCTACGTATAGTTTTATCATGGTACATTCACTTTTCATCAGGAATCATGATATGATGCAAAATATTCTTTGGCGTTTAAGCAGCTGTTCACACGTGATAAAATGTCTTTCGAAGTATCTCGGCTTCGATATGTACGGCACCCATTGCTATTGCTTTTGAATCATTCCTCTTGCTTTCAAACGTCTCGAAATTGTTGTGCAATTAACTCCCAACTATTCTTGAGTCTGAAATGATTTTTCGAACTTCTTGTCTTTAAACTTTTCCACTGCTTCAGAGCGTTCTTTACGTTCAATACTCAAAACATTATTTTTGAAGCTAATAGACCAATCTCCGCATGTTTTTAGGACAGAGCATAGTTTAAATAATTTAATTAAATGGTTACTAAGAAAACTCGATTGAAATTGAATTGAATGTTCTCTTTGAATAGAAATGTTTTAAATTAAGCAAAGTATTTGTGACTGTTCAGTTATTATTTCCCAGTGTTTCCTAATAAGAAAGATGCTAGCAATGACCTTATAATAACGATATGTGTAACCTATATAGATTTTCTAAATAAATAATGAATAGAGCATTTTAATATCCACATTATATAAACGATCAGGGCATTAGAACAGGGTTAACTATTGAGAAATAATTAAAGATAAGAATATATAACAAAATATTAACATGAATATTTTTATATTTTCCATTGATTAATTTATATTTCATAGATGTTATATTTCTGGGTAAATGATGCAAAACTTGTGTATGTGGTTAATTTCTCATGATTTTATAAATATGTTTTCTTTTATAACTTCTGGCATTGTTCGATATTAATGTTATAGGTTGATAAGTGTCATGGTGTATTTTATTACGGATTTAATTAAGTTTGAATTCTAATTTCAATATGAGATTTAAAATGAAAAGAGGGAGGATTTCTTTGCTCAGAAAGAAGTGAGAGCGGTTAACAAACAAATAAAAATTAATAGATAGAATGAAATAAAGAATGTTTCAATGGAGAATATGTGATAACAGAATAGGGATAAAAATGATTGAATTATAATGTAAAAAATCCAAAGAATTAAATAGATTATTAAACAATCAATAAAATTTTCGAGACAAAAAAGTGGAAAGATGAAACGAGAATTAAAAAAGAATGAGAATAACTGAAACTAAATATAAAGAAAAAGATAATGAATACAAAGACTGAAATACTGAACGAAACAAGATATAAACAGTTAAAAATGATGTTAAATAAATTGAAAAATTTTAAAAAAAAATAGGAAAAATAATGTTAACATTTAGATAACAGGCTTCAACTTGGAAAGCAATAAATGCTTCTGATAAAGAAGAAACTTTCAAGACATATGCTCATATCTTATAGTGTTCTGCAAAATCACAAATAACTATATACATTATCGACCCACCCGTCGATGTTTCGTGTTATGAGGCCAAATCAGTTCAGTTAAAAGTTAACTGTTATATTTCCAAAACAGACGATTGATAATAGATTCTAAGTCTTGTGTAAGTCCAGCCAGACATTTCAAGAGAATTGATAGGTTTGAAATGCCAAATGCGACGTCATCAGTCCTCTTCGGGTATAAATTCATAATTTCTCTATCTAATAGATTTACTGATAGGCTTAAGAAAAATGCTAGTTTCCCTTCTATTTAATATATAAGTTAGGGAAAGTTCTATTCATCTCTTTCCCAAGCTTATTAATGCAAATTGAATTACCATTTTTTATTATATAAATCACGCACTATATGTGTGTATATATATATATATATATATATATATATATATATATATGTGTGTGTGTGTGTGTGTGTGTGTGTGTGTGTGTGTGTATATATATATATATATATATAAAACTTATTTCAGCCAGTTTCTTGGGTATTAATTTCGTCATAGATTTGAATTTAATTTCTAAATCTTAAATTTTTAATTCGAGACGTGTATATGAATATTATACATGGCCCAAAATAGAAATATCTAAACATTTAATTGTATACAGCTACATTCTCAATTTAATGGGTTAAATGGATTCGAGTTTATAGGGCCTGTAGGATTTAAAGAATAACACCGTTTGTTGAAACTCTCCAACTGGCGCCTCCGAATAACAGAACTGTAAGAAATAACATAGATGTTATCGTTCGAGAAAATTAAACAATATCAGCATCTGGAAAGATATCACATGCAACACGAAGAAAAAACAGTAATTCAAGATTTAAACGTTTCACACAACTTAAAATAAAATATCAGAAAATAAACTCCTATCATTATATGAAATAGTTTGCATTAAGTCAAGATTCGTCAAGTCAACCATCCGTCCGTGCATGGAGTACTGCTGCCATATATGGTCAGGCGCCCCTGCCGTGCACCTCACTATTCTCGACAGGCTCCAACGGAGAATCAGTAATGTGATAGGTACTGACTTGGCGGCTCGACTACAGCGACTTCCCCACCGACGAAATGTGGCCTCCTTTTGTCTGTTCTATAAATACTTTAATGGCTTCTGCTCGGACGAACTTAAGTCACTTGTGCCTCCTCAACAGGGGTTTACTCGTGCAACCAGAATGTCAACTGGGTCCCACACATTCACAGTCAGGTTAGCCAAATGCAGACGACAATTCTACTCCTGTAGCTTCTTCTCTCGCACTTCCCGCCTGTGGAACTCGCTCCCATATTCTTGCTTTCCTGACGGCTCAGCCTCCAGGAATTCAAATGCAATGTCAATACTCATCTATTAACCACTTGACTCTAGTTCTTTCACCACACCGTATATCCTCTCCTTTCCCTCCACCTTTGAAACTGTCATCAGACCTGTATTCCCATCCTTCTATTGCCCCTTTCTAACTGGTTCGTCTTTCTCTTCACTCTCTTCTAATTAATATTTGTACAATTATGTAGCCCCCTGCATATCAGTGGCATTACCGCCTTGCTCGGGGTGAAACGATTAAAAAAAAGATTAACATATCTACTTTCTTGAAAGAAAATTATTCGAATAAAAAATGTATTTCAATCGATGTGGCGCCGGCTGAATGTTTCCTTCTAAGAAAAATACTACTATTTCATTTAAAACATGAACGACCTATCTTGATTTTCGCAGTAAATAATGAATGAAGTAATTTTTATAAACTTTAAGATTATATAAAATAAACTTCAAGATTTCAGGACAGAGTTCAGAATTGAGAAGTAGATTAAAATAAGAAAATATAACGAAACACCTAGACAGCTCCGAAATTAGTTAAAATATCAATAGCAAAGAATCTGGTGTTCTGAATACAGGAGGAGGATTCAATCAAACAGAATAAATTGAAAAGAATTGATTGCGTCAGAAGAATTAATTATAATAATGGCTCTAATATCCTTAAAAACGAACTTAAATCAGCTCGTAAGATAGTAAATAGCTGGAGAGAGAAGAAATTGGTCCATACCTTTCCAAAATGTATTTGCGCGTAAGTGAATACAACGAATTAAAGTGGAATTAGAACTCAGCCCCCGACTTCTTATTGCGTGACGATAGCCATTGCTTCGCAACGTACAAGGGTATAAGTACATGGCTAAATACTATGAGAAACTAATCAGAATAATTTCCAATTACAGTAACTAAACATCTATTGAACAGGTGAAGAGGCTCATCCCTTGTTTCCTGTTTAGGATGCGGTTTCTGGTTTTCCCTTTTCAAGTCTTTTCACTCTTTTATTTATTTTTTTTCAATTGGAGTAGATAGACTAAACTATCGCCCGGTTCACACTCCACCCTCATCTATTGAACAGGTGAAGAGGCTCATCCCTTGTTTCCTGTTTAGGATGCGGTTTCCGGTTTTATCTTTTCCAATCTTTTCACTCTTTTCTCTCTTTATTTTTTTCAATTAAAGTATATAGACTAAACTATCGCCCGGTTCACAATCCACCCACATCTTTTTAACAGGTGAAGAGGCTCATCCCTTGTTTCTTGTTTAGAATGCGATTTCCGGTTTTCTCTTTTCCAATCTTTTCACTCTTTTTTTTTTTCCAATTGGAGTAGATAGACTAAACTATCGCCCGGTTCACACTCCACCCACATCTATTGAACAGGTGAAGAAGCTCATCCCTTGTTTCCTGTTTATGATGTGGTTTCCGGCTTTCTCTTTTCCATTCTTTTTACCCTTACGTAGACCCCTGCGCATCAGTGGCGTTACCGCCTTGCTTGGGGTGATATGATTAAAAAAAATGGAGATCAAAGAGTTAAATGCATTAAAATGATAAAAAATTGAACATCAAATCAATTTAAATACGATGTAATTATTCTATCTTTTCCTCTTTCTCATATATATATATATATATATATATATATATGTATATATATATATATATAGAGAGAGAGAGAGAGAGAAACAGACAGACAGACAGACAGACAGACAGGCAGGAAGAGAGAGACAAAGAGTGAGAGAGTGGGCGATTTCAGTCCTACGGTACAAGTTTCCTTTAGTAATATAAGTTGGTTCGTTATGAATTTCACTGAAATTAAAAACAATAAAATCGATAGCACGTGAAATATGGGTACTCATTAAAATAACATTTTTTAATAACGCGCAAACGGACATAGACAGATACACACACAAAAAAAACATATATTATTTTTTGCGCGTGTGTAAAGAAAAGGGAAGTAAGTGTAGGGAAAAAGAAAACTTAAAAAAGAAAAAAAGAAAAATGCGACAGGTCATTGTGATCAGCAGCTGTAAATATTATAATGAAATGGCTAAAATAAAATTTGGTTAAAATTTAATACGTGAAAGAAGATATTATAGCATATAATTAAATTATGTAACAAATAAAAAGAAATAAATCAGCTATTTAAAAAATTTTAATTTAAGATTTTGAAATTAAATTTAAATCTATGATGGAATTATTACCAAAACAAACTGACTAAAATTAGTTATACATATATATATATATATATATATATATATATATATATATATATATAGTTAAGAAAATCTATTTTGACGAATAATTTACTTCAAGATCTGGGTCATTTAGATGAACGTCTTCAAAGAAATCTTTGAAGTGGAAGGGTGATTTAACAAAGGACTCTTCATCTTTGCTTTTTTGTTTGGCGCCAAATTTAAGCGAGTTGGTAATCCAGGAAGTGTGGCTATGTTCTGACTGAGAGTAGGTCGTTTACTACTGTTCATTGAATAGACAGACAGTAATTATATATTAAAACAAACCTTTAACTCCCGGCTGACGTTGCTTTGAAGCGATTCTAACTTCCTGCTTGTAAGTTTTTATTATTTTTTACTCTTTTAACCATTGACCCAATCACTTCAAATAGAATCTTTTTTCAAATTCAAGCTGCCAGTCTCTAATAATGGTATATATTTTGATTAAATGCTATAATACGTACAATAAAAGAATTTGTATAGAAACATATGGATTCTGATTAATTTAAATGCAATAAAAGCGAAAAACATAAGCGAGTTTCTATTTGTATCACTGCTCCATTATTACGTTTACACATGCTACTTTCTAGAATTTTCTATTTTTGGAAATAACCTTCTGATTTTGCAGATTTTTTACGGATTTTTTTAGGTATTTTCGAAATTTGGAGGGTTTTTGAATTTTGGGATTCCTGATGAAGGATGCTCTCTATCTCTTATTCACTCTCTCTCTCTCTCTCTCTCTCTATATATATATATATATATATATATATATATATATACTGACGCCAATTCGTTCGGGTTTCGAGTCTGGGTCATGTAGCAATCGGAGTCTAACCGTACTGATGAGCTGTGATACAGCGAAACAGATCTGTCTACGGATGACTATATATATATATATATATATATAATATTTTTAACTGCCGCATGCGTTTTCAGTAAATTGATTTTGCATACAGCCTAAACAATAATTTAACATTTCAATCTTGGCATTGTCAAAAAGATTGATAAACTAGACCTCTTGCATAATATTATTAACATTTAAGAACTATATAGAGACGATGATTTTTTAAGGAAGTCCTTGTCAGGTTTGATGATTATGCATTGAATATCACCAGAATTAAGAGTGCTTTCAAATTTCGTGTGACTGCTGCATCTAGTCTCCAATATCAGCTACGTGTTTTTTACTAAAATAAAAGAATATAATATATAACATTGTACAAATATTCTCGCAAAACACGCGGTAAATTAGCAGTAAATAAAAGTTTGAGAAATCACTGACGTTCCATTAATTAAAAGTGACCATTATTTGTTAACGTGAAAGAGATCTGAAGAGTTAGTAATGTTTTCAAACTTAAAAGATTGACAAAAGACAATAGAATCAAAATCTTCTTTGAGGCAGTTTTTCCAAAAGTCCGTTACAATAAAGATGCCAGTGCTCTAGTATTTTCATAGACTTCAATCACATGATATCCATGAAAATATTGATAAACCTCAAAATGTACAATGCAAATTAATTATAACTTGCTAATTTTTTTGTTATAGTCACACTATTTTGGCGGCTTGTTGAACAGTATTTAATTTTTTTCTTTTCTTTCTTTTTTGCCCCTAATTTTTCTCCCTGGGGATACTCTTCCCGAATACACAGGAACAAAGCTCTTATTAATTCTTTTGAAAACTGAATTTTATTATGAAACCTGCTATTTTATTAAAATTCTACGAGACAAAGGCATATGAACAAATTGAATGTTATTGATCTTGATTGTGTTTTTGTAGTGTATTCTGTTAGATTGAAAATGTCAATGTTTCTTATCCAGCTTTATACATGATTATAAATACATTTTAATTATTTTGTAGTGGTGACTGAAATTCGAGCCGAGTTCGAATTCTACTTGAAATCGTTGCATTCACTTACGCACAAATACCTTTGGATAAGCTGTCAACCCGTCGCTTCCCTTTGCACAACAGATTGTGTTCTATAGTCTTGATTGGCAACGGGTCTGCCATAGAATGCAATGGCAACACAGTGCAGGAAAATCTTCTGCCCAGGAAGAAAGAGTCATAATCGCCCAATCATGTATGACTGGGTGAGTATCCAGTATTCTCTGCGTTTACATAAACCTTAAACGTTGAGTTGCTTAAAGAGAAAATAATGTCCATTTATTAAACGTATGAAAGAGTTAATGCACTCTCTTGCTTCATAAAACCCTCTCGATTCGACAGTAATTTTAGAAATATGTCAGACTATGTTAAATGTTTCAATGTGTAACAAAAAATCGATATGACAACAGGCTACACTTAACGTTGTATTAGCTATTATGTATAGTAACGCATTTAAAAAAAATTAGTCTTCAATTTGTTTTGGATTGTTCCGCTCCTCAACTGGAGTAGATTTTGATAAAGACCCGAATTAATATGGTATTATGTGTGAATCTCAAAATGGCGTTTGGTTAAAATGGTTGATTTCCGTGATTACTACCGCTAGCTTCACATCAAGTATACCAAAATTTTACTCACTTCGAATCTTAGTTAACTTCAAATCAACCGTCTTTTCACTTAGAGAATATTTTTTTCGTATGAAATAGAACAGCATATATATGTTTTCTTCATTTTAAATATTTTTCTAAAATATATAACTGACTACTTCTCGATGACAGAAATGGAGGAAGGTGAAAGAGAGACTTGTCAGTCAGGGACTTTGTGGATAGAATTGTTTGTAGAGTGTAAAATTAAGAGTGAATAATTTTGGAGAGATTAACTTTTCAAATAATACATACTCAATAACTGTTTACTCATTGGCTAATATATAAAGATCACGAATTCCTCATTCTTTTCCTTATTTTGAATGACCAGTACCCGTCAACAGACTACACTATTTATAATGACGCCCCTTTTTCCTTGTTTAGCATGTGGTTTCCGGATTTCTCTTTTCCAATCTTTTTACTCTTTTCTTTTTCTTTTTTCTTTTTTTGCAGTTGGAGTAGATAGACTAAACTATCACCCGGTTCACACTCCTCCCACGTCTATGGAACAGGTGAAGAGGATCATCTATTGTTCCCTGTTTAGGATGTGGTTTCTGGCTTTCACTTTTCTACTTTTTTCTCTCTTACGTAGCCCCCTGCGCATCAGTGGCGTTACCGCCTTGCTTGGGGTGATATTATTAAAAAAAGAAAGAAAAAGATTACAGAAATATGACGAATATCTAAAAGTATTTGTTACCGATTTTTAATTAACATTTTTCTTGTATCTTGTTACATAATTTTTTAACCATTTCACCTCAATCAAACGAACAAAGCAAGTAAGACACAATGGAGTAGAGTGTTAAAGAATGAGAAAAATAAAACGAACATTATTACAGAAAGAAACAATAGAAGAAGAGGAAACAAGAAAACAGTATATATCAAGTCACATTATATTTTAAGTTTTCAAGATGATATTTAGCTAAAAAAAGAAAAAAAATTCAGAAGAAAAGAAAATTCTGCAGAAGAAATGTTCCAGAAATTTAACTGTCAATATAGAACTTACATTTATATCGATCCAATTCATTTGAATAGATTTTTTGCTCATTCGATATTTTATGCTCAGCGATGTTTTGTTGGATTCAACATTAGTTGTTATGAATATGCCAGCTTGTAATAGCTTAATTATACCAGAACATTATCTCCAAAATGATGACCACATTTTTGTCAGTACGACAGAGTATTACAACGAATATTGAGGGAATCAAGAAACTGCTGATCGTTTCACAGCTGGTGACCAATCTTAATAAATTAAATAACAATAAAATCCACCTAAATTTTGTAATCCCAGTATGGAATAATTCCTTAATCAATGACTGCCTTAAAGTATTATTAATAATCGAATAGCTTGTCTTAGGATGATTAAGCAGGAAGCTTTTAATTAGAATCACATTATAAAAGATAGAATAATCAGGCGCTTGAAAGAGCACATGTAAATTTTATTAGCTTTTGGTGTATATTAAATGCTCGTTGGATATGACAAAGTGACAAAGAAAATTAAACTACTTTAAAGCCGTATTTTCGAAAAGGTATTGGTATTCACACTGGTAATCATAGATTAAGTCATTGCATGAGTTTTTTGTTTCGTTTTTTTTATTTTTTCAAACACAGTCTTTTAAAAGAATACAAAATTTAAAACATCAACATGTCTATTATCAACATACGAAATGAATAAAATGTCATTCATATATAGATTTTTCTCTGCTATTTTCTGACAGGAAATGTCTAATACAAGTTTGTGCTGTTCCTATTTTAATGGTTGTCAGAAAACAATCTATCTATCTATCTATCTATCTATCTATCAAAGTCGGTTATTTATCTATCTATTTACATCCTAGTTTTTTATCTGACTTTCTGTCTCTATATATGTCTGTCTGTATATATATATATGTGTATATATATATATATATATATATATAGATATATATATACACGAATCTTTACAAAATCTTTTCCGAAAAGAATTACCTGCTACAATAAGATCTCTGATGGTGTTTAGTCAACCTCCCTGAACTTTAGTTAATTAGGCCAAGTCGTGATTAGCCAAAACAGAACCGCTGATTACCACTTGACGAAGATGGTCTAGACATGCACGAATTGGTATATGCTAAAAACCAGAATCAAGTCCGCAACGACACGGTACTGATTTATATATATATGCATATATATCGAATAATTAAAAGATTGCGAGCAAGTTAAAATATATGACGAAAAGAAATATCAGTTGGCTGGTATTTCAGTCGCAAGTTAATATTTTTGTTATATCATTTCAAACGCGTCATATAGTACAGCAAATGCGCCTTTTTTATTTTGTAATACATATTACACCATTGCGGAATAGTATGTTATTTTGTATGTTGTTATGATTTTTTATAAATTAATAGTACAGCTATATCTTAATTTGATTGGATTCATATGAAAATACCTGGAAAAAAACTGGCCATGAAAAATTTTTGAATACAAACATCAACAAACAAACAAATGAATAATATTAATAAAATCGAAGAGTATTTGGATCACCGCACCAATTACCATAGAATTAAAATCCCAAATAAAAGAAATACTTTTTAAATCACTCAGTAAACACTTTAAAACCAAAACTCAGAATTTATGAAATCAATATTAATTCAATCAACGTACTAGAAATTTAGAAAATTACCTGAAAGTATAACGAGTCTGAAACCTAAATAACAACGTACAAAAAAATCATTAACAACGAATGTAACTGTAGAGACATACAAATTGACCATTTAACAGAATTTGTTCAACAGAAAGGATTAACACAAAACAGAGGGACCTGAGATAGTTGCACAAGAGAAAACATTTTATATGGAATAATGTGCGCTGTGGTGCAGTAGATATCGGCTTGGAACGAGAAATCCGGGAGACGAGTTCGAATTCCAGCCAAATTCCTTTGTATTCACTTACGCGCAAATACCCTTGGGAAAGGTATTAATCCGTCTATTCCTTCCAGTTATGAGTTAAATAACAGGACGGATTGGGTTCCATAGCCTTGGTCGGCAACCAGTCTAACGGAGAAAGCAATTGCAAACTACTGCGGGATAATCTTCTGCCCAGTCAGTCATGTCTGTTTCGAAACATGATCGCCCAAACGTGTATCACATATGGCACTTAACTGACTGAATCTTATTTGTAAATTTATAGAGGAAACATCCAAAATTTTACCAAACTGGCTAGCCGCTTGTGAAAATTAAAATAATAAAATTTGTAAAGACTCTGATATAATTTGGAGTATATTTAAAATATCCTTGCCATCAAACGGTAGCAATGTATGAAGATTGTACAAGGAGGAAATGATAGCTAACATGAAGTTCTCATGTAAAAAAAAAAACTAACAGAAAAAGTAAAATTATGCCCAAATATATACATATATATATATATATATACATATTTATATATACATACTAGGATCATACAAACATGGATGAAATAGTTATGGTGTCCTTGATTATCTCTTACCTAATTTCTAAAATTTGTATTTGTTTGAAAATTTTAGTCGCGCGTCCGTAAAAAATTCTGTTAGTGCTTTTGAAATATGAAAAATCAGGTATTGTAAATCGACTGAAAATACAGAAAGGTGGTAACACGAACCTAGTGCCTTCAGGTGATTTGCTAAACATATATATATATATATATATATATATATATATATATATATATATATAAGTAAATACCAAAATAGGACATACATTTTTAAACTAATAGATAAACACTTTCCAAAAGAATCAGTATTAAATAAAATTTTCAACAGAAACACAATCAAACTAAGTTCTAGTTGTACTAATAATTTAGATAGTTTCAGAAAAAAACAAAACGCCAGAAACTTAATTAGCATCGTACAAAACAAAACCACCAACAAAGAATACAACTGCAAGGAAATAATGAATATCCTCTTCAAGTTCTCTGCAGCACAAAATAAATAATTTATAAGGTAGAGGGACATGACACAAATAGCCAAAACAAAATATATTTGGTCTCAACCAAAGACCCCTTTAAGACCAGGTGGTTCAACCACAGATCTACATTTAAAATAGAAAAAATAAAACAATACAAAATTGGCTAACCACATCTGGAAATAGAAATCAAAATATGAAAAAATCTACACATAATGTGGAGCATTGTAAAAACAGTCAGGCGTAACAACTGTGGGCAAATATATAGAGTGTGCCAAGAAGAACAATTAGTAATAAAGACGAACTGTTAACTGAAAGAACATAAATGATGAAAAAATGCATCCACACTAAGAAATACCTCTTAGGTTCATACAACCATGGATGAAAACGTCATAATTCGTTTGAATTTAAACAATGCACGTTCATAAATTCCCTGCCACGTGAACGTTCTAATATACAAGAGCGTTCTTACAAAAAACGGTAAAACGTAAAATCAGTTATTAGAAAACGTCTGAAGACACCACACATGGTAGAAACCTGAGTAGTGAAATAACTCGTTTAAAAATGGAAATTATTCAAAAATTCTGCAATTTAATTCTATAGAACACATTTAATACTAATGTGTACTGGTCTAACTCTATTTGGACCAACAACTAAGTATTAAACAATATATATATATATATATATATATATATATATATATATATATATATATATAAAGGATGATACATATTATACAATAGTTACACACACACACACACACATATATATATATATATATACAAAAGACAAAGAAATGATTATTCATTTCATCATAACGAAACGCTTAGTATTCGTTGATCAAGAGGCTAGTGTTAGTAAGGGTTAAAATATTATATATTTCTTTTAAGAAAATCATGTTCACAATTTCTGTAACTGTCTTTCATCTATTGATTAGTGCATAATACTTAACGTTTTGGTTGAAATAGTTTAGAACATTAATTTTCTATAATAAATACGCAATTTTCTGACCAAACGATACATTGATGTTGCGTGTTAAAACCTATGAACTTAATTTGCTCGAATGTAGGTTTATGGTACTCATATTTTTTTTTAATTTCTCAATGGATTTTTGCCATGCATGAATTCAAGTTGAAAGATGATTTAAGAGAAAAGTCATGTTTTCTTGATATTGTTTTGTGTTTTGTTCAGGCCATCCTATGACGCCCCGGTTTTCTTCAGGTGCTAGAATTTTCGAACCAAAAAATGATGTCGATCACTGGGGTATATCATTCTCATTCTGTTGTGTGAAATAAGGAACAAAGGCATATTTTTGATTTCAGGTTAGCTATGTCAGGATATTTATGACGACAAAGGGGACAGTTCTCACAGAAAAGAAGTTCATGGGTGAGAATGTGTGCAAGACGATTAAAAAATTGAAGAAATTAAGAAATCTAAAATAAAAGCAAAAAGCATATCAGTGTGGGTATAGAAGAATCCAAAGGAGTATCCTGTACATACAGACAATTAATGAATGTCTATTATATTTAAACATGATCCTTTCTAGACATCGTAAATTAGCTTTAATTTCTGGTGAAAATATAGAGAACAATTGTTCATCCAGTTGGATATTTTATTACGCTGCTCCTAAGATTTTAGCTTACATTAATCATCCTTAGAGTCTTTGTAGGGACATTAACATAAATATATTTAATAACAAAAAATATATATTCACTTGTATTGACATAAAATATTAGAATACAATGATACAGTCATCGAATAGCATACGCAGCTCATAAATTAGTAAAGTGGTTATATGACGTCATATCACGTTAAATACCAAAATTAATCATGTATATATTCTCAATTTAACACCACTTCTTATGCCTTTCCTTTAACCCTTTCCTATGTAAAGTGAGACGAAACCAAATTTTCCATTTTTTCACTTACAATTCTATCTAAAATTCTAAATCTAAAAATAGATATTATTTGCTTCCGAATTTTTTGTGACGTAAATTTCTCAAATATTAACCGTCATGTTTTATTTCTTTTTTATTTAAGTTTTTATTTCTCTTTTTTATTTTTATTTTCATTTTGAAATATGTACTGTTGCTGATGAGATGTGAAATCTCTCTTAGGGATTTCATGTTGAAATGATCATTCAACAATTTTGAATATTGAAAATTTATTTTATTCTATATTTGCTCTGTAATTTTAATTACATTGAGCTCTCCTCCTGTATCACATTTTAATATTAAAATTTAATATTAATTATGATCAGGTTTTGGGATTTACCTTCCTACTTTTCCGTTTGGATTAAAGTATTTTAATAATATATATATATATATATATGAATAAATACAATAGAAAAGAACTTACTTAGCCGACGCGTTTTGTCCACTGAGAAATTTTATGAAGGGAAATGAAAGGAATATTTTGTTGTTTGTCAGTTACTTAAATACAATGAAATTGCCTGACACGTCCACTAATCTGAAGAATATACATGAGCACTCCTATACCAAAAAATAGACACTATTGATCTTACCTATATATATGTCACCTTTTTTCGCTCCGATAAAAAGTCCCTCAGACTATGAAACGCGTCGGATAAAATAGGTTTTCCGTTTGTCTTAAGTAATTTCTTTTTTTTGATTATTGTATTCGATCCAAATTAAAAAAAACATACACCCCCGCCCTTCGTTGTGCGCATGTGTACATTTATATGCCTGTTCATTAGTTTTAATACGTTTCTTTCCAGTGATGAAAAAGCTTAATTAGATGTTTTTTTGCAATTCACCGTTCGATTATCCACTACATCGATCTTGCAACCGCCTGATGTAAGAGGTTTTAATATATAAATTAAGTATTAGACTTATTTTATAGAGATTTTAAAAGATGTTAATATGAATGTGCATTGACAATTCTTATTATCCAATATTTCATATTTTTCCAGATGTGGAATTAAAAACGAGAGGATATGGCTGATATGTTAAATAAATTTCCATTGTTATTAGCATAAAAATACATTAGTTTTCAAGAATTTATATATTCATGTGCCCAGGAAATAGTTTTCCTTTACGCAAATAAACACTAAACACTGACAATGAAATATAAAGTAACAAACACACATACAACAGTTTAAAAGAACATCCCCTGCTTTGCGACAAATTTCTCTTCTTGGAAGTAAGTTTTAGAAACATCATGATCAGGAACTAATATATTTTCTTCTTTTACTATTAAAGAAAAGGTTTTCTGATTGAAGTCACCGTTAAACAAGTCAGGAGAAATATTTATTTTATATGAAATTAATTTTCTCTCTAATGGCAAATGTGGAAAATCAATAATGATTTTTATGAAGAGATATTACATTAATATCTAAAAGAAATTTCATTTAATCTTGAAGATGGACTGTCTAGAAAGTTACCATTTCACAAAGAATTATACGTTTGATCTTTTAGATTTCAAATATTGAAAGGAAACGCCATTGATGTGTTCCTAAAATAACCTAAAGTTGTGTAATATAATCATTATTTACATCTTATTAATGACAATATCACTGCTTCACGAAAATTCCTTTGTGTTGATTCTACAGTTATATATTCAACAATTCTATCATATCGTGAATTACAAAATTGAGGTAGTGTTAAAGTTATTTCAGTAAAGAGATCAAGTGACACAATTCAGCATCAAATGTGATTAAATATTTTGCCATAACTGTTATTTGGATATTCACGATTGGTGTTCTTTTGTGGACTGACACGGCCTGTCGATACATAGATTCTCTACTAAATATACTGTCGTACTATCTCTTTCTATTATGGAAAAATAAGTCCTCAGACCGAAGGTAGCTGAAGAGAGTGACAAGAAATTACTACAAATAAACTGTGAGAAAACCGATTTTTTTTTTTAATCATATCACCCCGAGCAAGGCGGTAATGCGACTGCTGATGTGCAGGGGGCTACGTAGAGTGAAAAGAATGAAAAAGAGAAAGCTGGAAACCACACCCTAAACAGGAAACAAGGGATGAGCCTCTTCACCCGTTCAATTGATGTGGGTGGAATGTGAACCCGGCAATAGTTTAGTCTATCTACTCCAATTGAAAAAAAAAATAAGAGTAAAAGATTGGAAAAGAGTAAAAGATTTGAAAAGAGAAAGCCGGAAACCACACCCTAAACAGGAAACAAGGGATGAGCCTCTTCACCCGTTCAATAGACGTGGGTGGAGTGTAAACCGGGCGATAGTTTAGTCTATCTACTCCAATTGAATGCATGTTCATCAGTAAAAAGGACAGCCAAATATGCCAAATACAAGTCGGAGATACTAAATCAAGCAGGTAGAAAAATTTAGTTCATGTGAAGTGTTATAACAGTAGAAGGAAAGTGAGACACAGAGATCCGAAGGCGAATTGGAATGGAAAAGGAAGCATTCTAGAAGTTGAGTAAAGTATTATGAAACAGGACAATTTCACTAGAAACAAAAAAAAAAAAAACGAGAGTACTGGATTGCTATGCGATGTCGGTTCTTCAATACGGCTGTGAATGTTGGACAATATTCTCAAAGATGAAAGAAAAACTTCAAACAACTGAAATGTGGTTCTACAGAAGGATGCTGCGAATATCATGAATCAAGAATGTGAGCAATGATGAGGTTTTGGAAATGATGGAAACTAAAAAGAAATTAATACTGAAAGAGGTAGCTGAAGTTCCATCATCCAACTGATTAGGTCTTCCAAATATGTTATCGGCTGCTTTCCCCTCTCTCTTTTTCCCTCAATCTGGCCTGTTAGTATCAGGTTCTCTAAGCCCTTCTTTCTCATTGCATGTCCCAGCAACTTCAGTGTCTTTTTCTGATGCACAATTAAAATCTCAGATAATAGCTTCAGCAAAGAAGGCAGGGCCTTTTAGAATCGCAAGGGCCTGTGATTAAATTTTGTTATGCGAAATAGGAATCAGTAAGCTGCGATCAAATTCTGATTCATTTTTTTCGTTCAGTTAATAACGGCTTGTTAATGCATGAAAAAAAATCATCCAGCCTCTTTGTAAATTTTTAGATCAAACTGGCACCTTGTGAAAAAAAGTTATAAAAACGAACACTTATGAATCCAAAATCTTTTAAATGTTATGTTAGATTAGGTCCTTCACATTTAAGTAGGAGGAATGATACTGACGGTCCGGAGAGAAAGGAAACAGAGACAGTGGGGAAGCAGCGTGAGGCCTACTTGATAGCCTTTGAGCAGATGGATGGCGGAGCGGGGTTTGGGTGATACCGAGAGGAAAAATATTTAGATCTATATATATATGTGTGTGTGTGTGTGTGTGTGTGTGTGTGTGTGTGTGTGTGTATATATATATATATATATATATATATATATATATATATATATATGACTGATATAATATTGTGTCGAGATATCGAAGCGAGAACATGCAACTGCGAAGATAAAAAGCAGATTTGTTAAACATAAGGAATATGACGACTGCATAAAAAATAATAAAAAGGAGTGTAAAATATAATATCTTAAACATTTATAATCCGAAATAAATAAAAAGAATTCATACGGGAAGGTAAAAAACAAAACAAAACAAATAACATAAAATACTCAAATGTCGTGACTATAAATAATGTAAACAATATTAGACAATAGTGAATCTTCATTATCTGTGAATTTACAAGAAAGATTAAGAGTTATTGTTATGTGGTTTCCCAGACGTTCCTTCCTGTTTCCTCTCATTCAAACTTTTTATCCTCTCAGATTATTTTCTATCCAAGGATAGGGAGATTTGTCTTCAGTGGACGAAGAAGAGTTGGATTGCTGTGTTACTTAATGTTATTTGTGCTCTATCACGACATTTCCACACTGATGCAACGTTCCGCAATGATAGGTTTCATTAACGTTCTTGTGTTTGATGAGTATATTTTAAAAAAACGGTGCCTTTATACTGTGTTCAAGCTAATTTTTTTACCTTCAAACGGAATGTCAGATGAAAGATTGCCTATATATACGTCGAAGTTATTTCAGTACGTTACAGTCTGTGTTCCTTTGTATTAAAAACTGGAGTTAAGTGCAATGCCACCAAAAGGAGCGGCTTACGGCCATATCACGTTGAATACACCGGTTCTCGCTCGATCACCGAAGTTAAGCAACGTTTAGCCTGGTTATTACTTAGATGGGTGACCGCTTGGGAATACCAGGTGCTTTAAGTGTTTCTCGGCTCGGAAAGAGAAATCGGTGAGCAGAAGTTCGAATTCCAGTTGAATACCCTGCATTCATTTAAGCACTGGTTCCCTTGAGAAAGGTATTAATCCGTTCCTTCCCTTCAATTATGGGTTAAATAACAGGGTAAGTCTTGGGGACCCTGCCCTTTAAAACAAATCCCTATGAATCTTGATACTCGAAAAGAAAAATGTATTACTAGACACACAACTTATATAAAAACAACAATAAATTGTTGAAAGGAAAAGGTGTTATCACCAATAAATAAATAAAATTTAATTGGCAATAAATGAACCACCATAAAAACAAAACCAACATTCAAAAGGAGCCATTTTCTTTTCTTTCTCTGTGAATAATGGTAAAGCTGCTTCAATATTTACTGACTCTTGTGATTTAAAGGTCTTATTAAATGTGCACCAAAATTATCTCCCGACACATCCGCTTAGCCAAAGAGAAATCAGATTCTTGACGACTATTGTAAGAGTATTTAATTACTTTCTTTCATACTTGATGTCAGTTTTAAGGATAGTTTTGTAATCACGCGTTATGTTTTGCTGTGATTCGTCGTCGGGTTTATCTCGTATTCATAACTAAGTTTATTTTTGCTGGTCGCTTCAATCATTATCTTTAATTTGGTGACTATATTCACTGCTAGCGTGCACGTTCATGACTAGAAGACTAAATAAAACAGCACCCGTCATTAAATCTCTATCGTAGTTGGTTGTATGTGAAAAAGACTGGAGTAGAAGAAAGTTCAGATAGCCTGAATTTTTCTAAGGTAAATCACAACATACAGGAAGTCACATTTTGATTTTGTAAGCTTCCTCTGCCGCATAATCTTTTGAATCACTTCACTCCTAACAAGGCTGGACAGCCAATGGTTCGCAGTGGGTTAGAAATGACAGGGTACAGTGGCAATCAAAGAAAGAATAAACGATGAACTGTATTCAAGAAAATAGAAGATAGCAAATGATGTTCTATTTAAGTTTTTGGATATTGTTACTAATAAGGATGTAAATAAACGGAACGGAGTTTCATAGGGAGTGGTTGCGTTTACCTATTACGACGATAAAAGGATGCAACTAGGATGATAATCAAGTAGCACGCTTAATAGACTGGTCTCGAGATAACTGGATAGGATCGATTACATGACATATCTTTCTTTGGATTTAGTAAAAACCCTCGAGATGTATAGCAACAGTACTTGGCCAGATACGGAAATAATATTCACCACAGCTTGCCTTATGGTAGTGTAATATGCGAGACTAGAGACGGGGTAATACATATATCACACGTTTGATCCTCTATTCTAGGTGGTATATCGGGTGTGGGCACTCCAAACGTACCAAATATTTAGTTGGAAGAGAAATTACGAGCAAACAAATAGTCTGCTGAAGATGTGCGTATTTCGAATTGAATGAATAGAGGAGTGTCTGCTGCTGTTCAGTACACTCTTGAAGAGATTCCAGTAAACCTGCGAGATGAATTCAATCCAGTTATGAAACTGTACCGGATTCCCGCTGATTCTGTTAACATATTGACTGGCGCCTCATCTGATATGATCGTTACGTATAAACCCTCTTCATCAGTTGGTTCAACCTTTGATATCGGTTTTAATCGTCAATTCCTTGCTCTATCATTGGCGTCTTTATTGTTTGTTGTGCTTACTCTGAACCTCACCTTCGTAACTGCTGCCAAGGGTGGCTCTATTAAGAGTTTAGACGTGCGACATTATCGATTTCACTGTGATTAGATAATTTTTACATGAGCGTGAATATACGACTGACAATTATAACCGATTAATTTATATTCATATTTTATGGCGTTAAGAATAATACATAATATGAGAAGATAAAACAATTATAATGCTTCTCTTAAGGGAGCCTGATGCAATGGATTTTATATCCTTAATCTGAAAAAGGAAAAACATAATACAGACGAAAGCGATCTATGGTCAATCAGTTAAGTGGTATACAGGATACAGTACTGGGCAACTGACAGGGTGGAGATTTTTTCCAGCAGTAGGTTGATATTACTTTCAGCGGTAGACTGGTTGCCAATCAATCCTATAGCAGCGAATCTATAATGAACAATTAAGAGTATGAGTCTCACCTTCACCAGGATGTTTTCACCTAGTATTCAGGTGGTAGACAAAAAAAAAAAAACAGGGTTGTAAATGAATACATGCCCCTCTCTTCTTTCACCATAGGTTGGATATTTTGCTGATACTTATTGAGCACAATATCCAAACTGGAATCATCAGCAAATCAGATTAGTGTTGCCTAGATAGCAGAATGGAATCGCCCAGGCTGTTTTATAAAGCAACTACCAATCTGCTGGGATATGAGAGATGTCAGTTTCAACTTAAACTGATTACTGACTGCTGCTATCAAAAGTTTCTATATATATGACCTGCTATTTACACCACAGCTGGAATTAGTAGGATTAATTTTATTTCCAATCGTATATTTGCGTAAGTGAATGCAACAAATTCAATTGAAATTCGAACTGATTTATCATTCCGAGCCGATATCCACTGTTCCACAGCGCACATTCTGCATGACAGCGCATGTATTGCAGTACAGATACTTTTTTCATTTTATTGATTGTATGATACTATAAAGCTCTTTCAATGCGCAAAATTGTTACGATTATTTGTCTATGGCACACATAAACTCTCCTCTACTATAAATAAGCTCTAGTTCTTTTTTGTGCTGAAAAGAAAGAGGTCTAATCAAACAGATAGCTTTGACAGCCGGACAAATACAGTCACACCAGTGATCTTTTCATGTTCTATCAGCTTGCACTATTGTTCCTTGTTAATAGATTTGATTACTCTATTTCATTTTGTGTCTTTATTTGTGGCCCCTAACCAGGCCACAACAAATATTGTTTTAATATTACGAATAATATGCTTTTTATTTCGTATCATTGAAACCTAAATTTATCAATTACAAAAATAATTTACATTTCAGCTATTGTCAATTTTTAGAAGAGATTTCTTGTGGATTATGCCATATTATTTACAAATCTCCTTGGGAAAGCTATTAACCCATCGCTTCCTTCCACTTATTGGCTACATAATAGAACGGATTGAGTCCTATAGCCTCAACTGGCAACCAGTCTACCACAGAAAGCAATGGCAACCAAATGCGGGATAATCTTCTGCCCAGTCAGTCATGTTTCTTTCGAGTCATGATCGAGCTAATTTCGTCGGAGCAAAAATCAGTGTAAGTATATGTAGAAGTAATCTGCACCTCGTCGGTGAGCAAGTTTGAATAGACTACATTGCAGTTCCTTCTTTGTTGAAAAGCCTAAAATGATTAGCAGAAGCGCCAGATAAACAAACATTGTTTAAAGCAAAATGGATAGAGAAATCTAGAGAACAGTGATCCCTCTTGCCAGAAATAACAAAAATGAAAGATATATTTTTTCATGACATAGTGTATGTATATAATTTTTATCACAACTATAATGAAACGGCATTTTGCATCAATTTTAGCGGAAAAAAGGATATATGCATCACACTCGACAACGTATGTCCGTCTCTTTCAAAGGGTGCAGTTCTTACAACACGTCATAAAAATAACACATCCAGTTGCAACATATTGAAAAAAAGTGTACATGTTACATGCTAAAGGCTAATTAAAACTCTTCGTCACGTGGAAGTGACAGGCGAAGAAATGATCGAAAGGCTAAGAGTGAAACTTTACTTCTTCTCTGCCTTCATCGACTGGTGAATGTGCGAAGGCAAACGTTACCTAAATTGGTTGATTTCCTTCCATGTCGGCCTTGGCGAACTGGTGCCCTCTTTGATGTTAATAAGTTGTCATGGCCAGAAGCAGTGGGAGAGTTCGATTGATGTCTTCATCTCGGCCACCTGCCTCTTGATTGATGCGTCCTCTTTCAAGAATTTATGCGCGATTCACTTCTGATCTTGTTTCGCAGTGGAACATTCAAAGGCATTTTGTATTGGAAATGAATGTGTGAGGAATCGGCTGTGAACGAGTAAAGAGAAAGAAAGTTATGCATTAGATAAGGGAGTAAAAAAAAAGAAAGAAAAAGAAAAGAAACAAAGAAAGGAAAAAGAAAAATGTTAGCTGCACAAATAAAAAATGAAATAATTTTTGTACCTAACTTCACAAAGAATGAAATAATTAAATAAATGAAGGAAGATACAAAAATGTTAAATAACTGCCTAAATAAATAAGGAAATATATAAGGAATATATATTTATACAAAGTATATATACTTATACAAAGAAATGACAGGAAAAAAAGATGGTCAAAGAAAAATGTGAATGCATGAAATACAAATCGAAATCCGCTGATAAAGATGCATGTGGAAAAGGGAGAAAAATGCATAAAGTAAGAAAGATTATTAAAATTCGAATATAAATAGAACAAAGGAAGAGAGAAAGCACAGAAAAGAAATATATATATATATATATATATATATATATATATATATATATATATATATACTTAAGACAGACACGTTATTTCATGGTGAATCGGAAGTTAAGACCTATTTCAGGCGAACCATCGTCAGCTTCAATCTTTATTTAATAAAGGATTTTACACGAATGAGATTCACAAAAACCTATAAAACCAACAAAACCGATGTATTTTTCTTAAATTTTCTTTTTTTAAGGGAGCGACTGTTATTTTTATTCGTGTTTTTTTAGGTTTTTGTGAAACTCATTCGTGTAAAATCCTTTGTTAAATAAAGACACAAGATGACAATGGTTCGCCTGAAATAGGCCTAAACTTCCGATCCACCATGAAATAACGTGTCTGTCTTAATTTTTCTTATAATAGCTCTATATATATTTATATGCATATATGTTTAGAGCTCTCTTAGAGAGTTATCCTACCACTGTATGTACAGGACACTCCTTTGTATTCTTCTATACCCACACTGCATGCTGATTATATATATATATATAAGCTTATTCCAAATTCAGTCAGTTAAGTACCATACGAGATACACGCTTGTACGATCATGTGTAGAAATAAACATGACCGACTGGGCAGAACATTATCCTGGAGTAGGGTGCTATTTGTTTCTGCGTTTGATTGGCTGTCAGTCAAGGATATATAACCCAATCTGTCCTAGTATTTGACATATAGCTAGAGGGGGAATAGATATATTATATTATTAAGTAGCAATTAGTGGGAAATCAGTTTATTACTTCATAACACTATAAAACTGATCCCCTAATTTATGACAACTAGAAGCCTTTATGAGGTTTCCAACTAATATGTTCAGTCAGTCAGTTATGTGCCATACGTGATACACACTTTGGGCGATCATGTCTAGAAAGAGACATGACTGACTGGGTAGAAGATTATCCTGCAGTAGGTTACCATTGCTTTCGGCAGTAGACTGGTTGCCAGCCAAGGCTGTAGAACCCAGTCTGTCATATTATTTAACCCATAACTGGATGGAAGAGACGGATTAATACCTTTTCAAGGGTATTTGTGCTTAAGTGAATGTTAGGAATTCAAATGGAATTCGAAATCGGCTCCCCAATTTTTCTTTCCGAGTCGATATCTGATGCTCCACAGCGCACATCCTATTCCAAATTACGTATCTTTAAACAAACCGTGTTAACAAATATAAAAATAAGTTCTCGCTCACAAATAATCTAAAAAGATTAACAGAAGAGTTTTAGTTTTAAAATTCCTTTATGTGTCATGCAATGTCACAGAACACAGAAGAATCTTAACTAATAATATTCTAACGAATGCATTAGCGATTCACACAAATGAATTAGATCAAAATTTCGATTTAAAAAAGGCCACACTAATAAAAAGTGTAAGCAATTTTTTCAGAAGGAAAATTCTCGAGAAAGCTGCCAATTAGTACTATAAATGTATGTCCCTTTGTTTTCTTAATCTCACTTTTCTTATAGAAACGATACTAAAACAGACTAACATGCCTAATAAAATGTCCAAAGAAAACGGGTAAATTTCCTTCAATTTAACATCTCATGATATTTTCGTTAAAGACACTGGAACAATGAATGCAATATTTATAATTAGGATGTTCTCCGAAAGGGTAATACAAATGAAGAAGGGGGTATAACTGTGCTTCATTGATTATGCGAAGGCGTTTGACAAATTATGCCACAAAGAACTGATGGAGATCCTCGGTATCCTGGACATATTTGGGAAAGATTTGAGAGTAATAAACAATCTTTACTGGAAGCAAACCGCTTGTATACGGACAGGTAATGAATTGAGTAGATATACAAATATATAAAGGGGCGTAAGACAGGGATGTGTCTTTCCACCGGATCTGTTCAACTTGTACAGGGAGAATATTTTGAGAACCATTGAAATTATGCCTGGATTCGTAGGAGGCAACGATTTTAACAACCTAAGGTACGCAGATGATAGAGTGCTGATAGTAGACACAGAAAGGATACTACAAGACCTCCTACAGAAGGTAGCAGACGAAAGTAACAAGAAAGAACTAGAAATCATCTGTACGAAAACCGAATGCATGGTCATCAGTGAAAATGCAGCCCAAAATGCCAAATACATGTCAGAAATACCAGAATCAAGCAGGTACAACGATTTAAATACATGGGAAGCGTTATAACAGAAGACGGAAAGTGCGACACAGAGATCCGAAGGCGAATTAGTATGGCGAAGGAAGCATTCCACAAGTTGAGTAAAGTATTAAAAACAGGACAATTTCGCTAGAAACTAGGAAGAGAGGATTGCTACGTGATGTCCGTCCTTTAATATAGCAGTGAATGCTGGACAATACCATCAAAGATGAAGGAAAAACTTGAAGCAACTGAAATGTGGTTCTACAGAAGGATGTTGCGAATATCATGGATCGAGCATGTGAGCAATGATGAGGTCTTGGAAATGAAGGAAACTAAAAGAAAAATAATACTGAGCATCAGGAAGAGACAGCTAAAGTTCCTGGGACAGGCAATGAGGAAGTGGGGGCTTGGAGAATCTGATACTAACAGGCCAGACAGAGGGAAAAAGAGACAAGGGAAAGCAACGGATAGCATATTTAAAGGATCTAATCAGGTAGATGACGAAACGAGGATTGCATGGTTTAACAGGAGAAGGCGTGCTCAGAGCCACCAGTGATAGGGAAAAGTGGAATGCTATGATCGCCTACGTCCTAAAGGGACAAGGCCCAAAGAAGAAGAAGAAGAAAATATTGCACATGAATCTGTTCTAAAACTAAATATTTTCTGTTAATCTTTTTAAATGATTTGTGACCTTTTTTTCTATATTTGCCAATACTATTTATAGATACATAATTTTGAATAAAGCTCATTTCATCTTTTTGCCTTGATAAAGTCCATCACATGACGAAAGGAGCAGGCGGGTTATATATACACTACCGGTCATAGTTATTAGGCAAACCGAGCTTTTTTTAAAAAATGATGTATTTCATACTATTTTAGTTTTCAATGACAAGTGGATAATTCTAAATGAAAATAGAATGGTTCTTTTGTTATTATTACTTTTCAAAATTTTCAAGGTGGTGTGAAGCCATTGCTTCAACCAATCAATAAGAAGATGAGACTAGCAAGGGGAAGAGAGCACAAAAACTATATCCCAGAACATTTCAATTGATGCACATATTATTGTGCAGTATTAAAAAGGAACCGTTATATTTTCATTTAAATTTTTTCACTTAGCAGTAAATACTAAAACTAGTATGAAATCATTTCTTTTAAAAAACTGGAGTTGCCTAATAATTATGGCCGGTAGTATATATATATATATATATATATATATATATATATATATATATATGAACTTAAAGATGTACTAATCAAAACAGATGTGGAAGAAAAAAAGAAAGGAAAATGAATAATGAAGACTGAACACAAAAGGAAGCCCAACGCACGACAGATTCAAAGAAGGAAATAAATATTAAAGAATTAATATTTAATGAAATGCAACTCTAGTTTGCAAAGTTGGAAGAAGGAATGATCTGAAAGACAAATTAGATTGCAACTGGAAAAGAAATTGTGATGGCGACAAAAAACAAGTACAAAATTACAATACGATAATTAAAATTTAAGAAATTGCGTCTTCTTTTAAAATATGCAAAACACTATCAGCCTTCATTTCCCTCATTCTTTCTTTTTTGTCTTCCTCTCAAAAATTCTCTATATGCTATGATCCTTTTAGGCATATTTGGCCATATTTAGCTTATCTACATGCCATCCTTTTACAAAATATTTTATTTGTATAAATTCTTTTTGTTTGATACGATTCAAATTGACATCATATTTCTTGTAGCCTCTTATAAAAAATAGAAAACTATCCACGATAATTTGTTCGTGGAATGATTCCATAAATTTTCTCTGTGGAAATCGCAGCAACTATTGCATAAAATCAAACAAGCTATATGCCATTGGCGAAATGTTTATTGTTTACTCGAAATATCACTTCAAGTTACTATTTCAATTACCCAGTCATTTACTGTTTTGCAGTTGCAACACTAGATTGGTGTTTATGCAAAGCATTTCACAAATCTACATCTCAATCTGGCTACAGTCTTTATTTTTTCTCTGATGACATTCAAACCTAAAAATTGCTTATGTTTGTTTTGGAAAGAAATATGTCAATCAATCAAATGACTTTCCCTGAACAACTGATGAAGAACGGATTTTCGTTTTATTGAATCATTCATATAATTATATGAGAGCATTAGATCTCTCTCACCTAAATAATTTTCAGTCACTTGTGATATCGCAGATTCAAGGAGTTACTTACAAATCTGGCAATTGAAAAATATTCAGCGAGTAATCGATTCACATCTTTAGTCATTAGGATCAAGTGAACACAAAAATTTCTTTTTCAACCAGCAATTTTGCTTCCAGAAAGTTTATTTTTTATTTAAGACAATGATTGTTAACCAAGATATGAACTTTGTAAAAGAAACTTAAATTTCAAAGGATGGTAGAAATTTAGTGCAGTAACAAAACTTCGAAGTTACATAACAATAATCAAAATATCATTCAGATATAAACCAAAGAAATAATCAATACACAAGATTCTTTAAAAGAAAGTTGAAAATGTAAATGTTATAAAAAATGTAATCTACTATACAGACATAAATGCTATGCAGTCTCGGTAGTGATCAGCATGCATTAAACACCTGAGATGTCAGTTACGTAAAAGTTGTGCTGCTGAATTATACAGGTACAATAATTAAAAAAAAGTTAAGATATCTATATCACAAGATGATGAAAAGTTTTCTTCTTCTATGTTGCTCTTAGCCCACTTTCTCCAGTTACACCACAAAAATTCTGTTCTGTCATCCACCTGTTCAGGCCCTTCAAATATGTTATCCGCTGCTTTCCTGTATCTCTTTTCCTCTATCTGAAATGTTAGTATCAGGTTCTCCAGACCCTCGTTCTTCAATTCATCTCCCAGGAACTTTCGTTCCTGATGCTCAATATTAATTTCCTTTTTGTTTCCTTTCTTTTCCAAAATCTCAGTATTGCTCACATGATTGATCGATGACATTCGCGGTATTCTTCTGTTATGTGTTTTCTTCATCGTTGATGATATTGTCCAGAATTCAGTGCCATATTGAAGAACTGATATCAAATAGCAATCCAGTACTCTATTCTTTGTTTCTAGTTAAAGTTTCCTCTCTCTTAATATTTTGCTCAGCTTCTAGAACGCATCCTTTGCCATATCAATTCGCCTTCGGAGATGACTTTATTATTCACATGCCATTTTGAAGCGAGGAAAATCAAGGATTAACATCGATTACAAACTGAAGCGTTTGAGTGGATGGCTAAAAAACATATAAACGATATCTTAGTTGTTAAAGTTTGACTACAAATGGACTGTTCCCATTGCTATATATAACAATGGTGGATTCTCTGCAGGAGAGTCACTAGACTGACGACTCTACGACACTGTCAGATCTCTGCCTTCTGGTAGAGGGCGCTCTCTGCTTCCGAGCAGAGAGCAATAACCCAGTCGTGGTCCGCCGAAGGGTAGAACCGCGACTGGGCAAAAATAGACAGATATTTTTTGGCCCGGCTATATGGCCGGGAATACCCACAATAAAATGACCATGTGTCACATCCAGCCTACGTGGGAAGGCTAGTAAATATAGTTGTAGAGAGTCGCTGGACAACTATACGACACTGTCAGTTCTCTGCTTTCGGGCGGGGGGCGCTCTCTGCTCGGAAGCAGAGAGCAGTAACCCAGTCGTAGTTCCGCCGAAGGGTAGAGACACGACTGGGCAAAAATAGACAGATATTTATTGGCTGGGCCATATAGCCCGGAAATCCCAGTCCAAACTGACCATGTGTCACATGTTGCCCTTACTGGGAGGGACGACTAAATAATGAGTCGTAGAGAGTCGTAGAGTGTCACTTGAGAGTCTCTAATGAGTTACTGAAGAGTCAGTGCGAGTCAGTGAAGAGTTAGTCACACTTCCGGTGGCGTACCGGAAGTAATCACGTATACACACGTCTTACGACGGATTGGAATTTGTATCTTCCGATTGTAAATATTACTAATCACTTCTGTACATACTAACCGTCTTTCCGCGGAATACAACTTATATTCTGATTCTGTTGTTGAGTTATTCATTTATACTTGGCGACATAACAGTGGCGACGAAGATGTTGGAAGAAAAAATCGTCCCATGACATTAACAGTGGCGACGAAGATACTTTAAATTACTTCGAATTTACGCGGAGGTGAAAACCAAAATTCGTCACACAACATAATATTTGCAACAAAATTACTTCGAATTGCTTCGAATTTACGCAGAAGTGGAAACAAAATTCGTCCCAAACATAACGGTGGTGACGAAGAGATCTCAAAGAAGAAACCAAAACGCGTCCCACAATACAATAGCGGACGAAGAATTTCAAATTTACACAAAGATTTCAATTGGGCGTAGAAAAAAGTTTCGCAGGTCATACGCGAAAGTACTTCTGAAAAATATACGTACTACACCATTAACTGCGTTGACGAGAACTATTACACGGCAAAGAAACCGTAAGTTATATCTTTCTATTTTTGTCTGTGGTGAAATTTTTTTTCTATTGAGGAGGTTGAAATTTCGGTCTTTTCCCCTCGGTATAAAGAAATTGTAATAATGGAACAATTTCAAGCGTCCATGTTAGAACTGTTGAAATGTCAAATGCAACAGCAATTACAGATACAAGAAAGAATGGAGGACAAATCCCAAAAACAGCAATTGGAACTACAGGAGAAGATGATGCAGTTACGTCTAGAAAGTGACAGAAAACAACAAAAATGGCAAGAAGAACTCGTAGGGTTAATTCTAGAGAAGAATAAAAACTCAGATGAGAGTACGTTCTCCCAGAACACCATCTGGTCGACTATTGAAACTTTCAATTATAATCCAGACGAAGACAAAACTTTTCAAAGGCATTACCATAGATACCAGGACCTTTTTTAAATCGACTGTAAGTCATGGTCTTCGGAGAAAAAAATCAGGTTATTCCTCAGGAAATTAGGCAAGCATGAACATAACAAATTCACGGACTTCATCCTTCCGAAAAAAAACAAGGGATCTAGAATCCAATGAGGCTGTAAAACTATTAAAATAATTATTTAGCCCTCGGTTATCCTTGTTACATAAAAGGTGGAGATGCCTAAATCTGCAAAAGAATGAGGCTGAAGATTACACCACGTTCGCCTCGGTAGTTAACAAAAACTGCGACGATTTCAGACTTGCAGAACTAACTGCAAACAATTTTAAATGTTTAATTTTTGTTCAAGGTCTGATGTCAGGGAAAGACACCGAGATGAGGAGAAAAAATTTTGACAAAGTTGGAGAACGAACACAACATATCTCTGCAAAATCTGGTGGATTATTGCCAGTATTAAAGAAGACGCAAAAAAAAAAAACAGGAATCCGCTGTAGCCAATGTAAAAAAGATAAATCGCAAGTCACATTTTCGGTCTCCGTCTCCAAGACGAAGAGATCATTCGCCCTTGGGGGGAAAAATTTTTTTTTGAAAAAAGACCCTCCTCAAAAGTTTGCTATGCTTGTGGAGAATGGCACTGGCGCAGTGACTGTCCGTTCAAATTTAAAAAATGCAGACACTGTAATAAGCTAGGTCACAAAATGTCTAATTGTGGATTTAGACGTAAATCGCAGGTAAAATTAACCAGATCATATGAGCAAAACCACGGCGTTAGAAAATATTTAGAAGTGAAAATATTTAAAAAACCGGTGAGAATGCAACTCGATAGTGGATCGGATATAAGTATCATAAATATGAAAACCTGGTACAAGTTAAATAAACCAAGGTTGATGAAGACTAGTAAAGTGGCTAAAATGGTGACTGGAAAGAGGATCAAATTTGAAGGTGAGCTAATTTTCAACGTAAATTTTCACAACCAAACAAAAAGACTGAAAACGTTCGTTATGAAAGGAACGAATAATCTCTTTGGCACTGACTGGATGAGTGAATTTAATTTGTGGGATCTTCCCATAAATTCTTATTGTAAAAATATAAGAGAAGACTCGTCTGACGTGACAACAATACTAAAGGAGGAGATAAAAAAAGATTTCCCGGAAGTATTCTCTGAAGGTTTGGGCAGATGTACCAAAACGTCGGCGATAATCAAATTAAAAGAAAACGTGACTCCGGTGTTCAAAAAGAAGAGAAACGCGCCTTATGCGGCTTTTGATAAAATTGACGCTGAGCATGAAAGACTTGAAAAAATAGGCGTACTAACAAAAGTCGACTATAGCGATTGGGCCGCACCTGCTGTTTATGTAAAAAAGAAGACAAGAGAGATTAGAATATGCGCTGATTTTTCGACCGGACTAAACAACGCCATTGAGGATTATCACTACCCTTTACCAAGCCCGGAAGAGGTATTTTCTAAGCTGAATGGCGGAAAGGTTTTTTCAAAAATAGACCTTAGCGACGCATGTCACCAAATTCCAGTGGAGAATGAAAGTTCAAAGCTATTGTGCATAAATACTCACAAGGGGCTTTACAAATACCAACAGATGGCGATCGGAATAAAAAAGCACCGGCGGTGTTCCAGCAGACAATGGACACTATGCTGGCAGGATTAGATTTCGCGATCGCATATCTTGATGACATCCTAATAAAATGCGAAACTGTCGAAGAACATAAGGGTCACCTACGGAAATTTTCAAAAGAATACGGAATTATGGCTTGAAGATAAAGGAAAGCAAATGTGATTTGTTGCTGGAAGAAATTAAATATCTGGGTCATATTATCAATAAAGATGGGAAAAAGCCAGACCCAAATCGCTACCATGCGATACGAAATATGCGAGATTCAAAAAACGTAAAGACATTGCAAAGTTTTCTAGGTTTGGTGAGTTACTATCAGGAGTTCATTCCAAATCTGCACAAGTTGCGTGCGCCTTTAAATGAGCCACTAAAAAAAGATAAAGTATGGTGCTGGTCTGAGCATTGCAAGAAAGCATTTAAGGAGATAAAAGATAGACTTACATCAGATTTATTTTTATCTCACTAAGATCCCAAATTAGACATCGTAATCGCTTGCGATGCTAGCACATATGGGATTGGTGCATGTATATTACACAAGTGGAAGGATGGACAAATAAAGCCGATTGCACATGCAAGCAGAACACTGCTCCCGGCTGAACAAAATTACTCACAGATCGAAAAGGAGGCACTGGCAATAGTGTTTGCAGTAACAAAGTTTCACAGATATATTCATGGAAGGAAATTCACATTGCAGACGGATCATAAACCGTTGTTGACCATTTACGGTTCCAAAAAGGGACTCCCCACATATACTGCAAATAGACTACTGAGATGGGGTACTTTGCTTGTAAACTACAATTTTGACTTACAACACTTAGCATCAAAAAATTTGGACACGCGGATGGGTTGTCGAGACTCATTCCGAAGTCAAACGAACCTTTAGAGGACAACGTTATAGCAGCATTAAAATCTGAAATGGAAGTGAACAATACTCTCACTGGAACTGTCAGAGATTTACCGGTGTCATTAGCAGATATAAAAAAGGAAGCGTCAAAAGACGATTACATCAAAGATGTAAAAAATAAATTACTGGAAAAAGACCAACGAATGGCAGAAACATTTTCTACGTGCGACAACGTATTACTCTAAAGTGAAAGAGTTGTAATTCCTAAAGTGTTACAGAGGAAAATACTGAAAGATTTTCATACGGGTCATCCCGGTGTGAATCGAATGAAAAGCTTAATGCGGTCGTACATGTTCTGGCCAGGCATGGACGCGGACATTGCGGCCATGGTTGGAAAATGTGAGGGTTGTGCGCTGGCGGCGAAATCGCCACAAGTACTACAAAAGCCTTGGCCGAAAACGGATAGACCGTGGTCGAGACTGCACATAGACTTTGCCGGTCCAATGGGTAAAACGTATTACTTAATTGTCGTAGATAGCTACAGCAAGTGGCCGGAATTTTTTCAGATGAATCAACCCACAGCAAAAAATACTATAAACAGACTCCATGAGCTTTTCGCAAGATTTGGAGTAGTAGACACAATTGTCAGTGACAACGGGTCACAATTTACATCAAAAGAGTTTAAGGAATTCTGCGAGACATTTCAAGTGGAACATATAACCACTCCACCATATCACCCACGTAGAAATGGTCTAGCTGAAAGATTTGTGGATGCCCTAAAGAGAGCATTAAGGAAGGCTACGGGTGACGCCCACGAAAACGGCTTTACAGTTATTCCTACAGTTATACAGAATTACGCCGAACAAAGCAGCACCATCAGCGCTGTCGCCAGCTGAATTAATGTTCGCAAGAAAAGTACGTACGGTTTTTGATAAGCTAATTCCATCAAAGAAAGCTGATAAACCTAATGTAAGCACACCCAAAAGAAAATTTGTGGTGAATGAAAAAGTGTTTTTCAAGAACTATAAAAACAACACTACGTCCTAGATGAAAGGCAAAATTAAAGAACGTATAGGGAACATGCTCTATGTGGTGCGAGGACCGAAATTTGAACATAGAAGACATGTTAATCAATTAAGAAAAAGATTTTCGGAAGAGACAACTGTTGCACCTGAAGAGATGGATGAAAATGTGGAGGATCTTTTTGATACTTTTGAGTTACAAATGCCTCAGGTACAAGAAGGTAGTACCAGGAAATCCACCCGCAAAAGGAAATTAACACACCAGTTGTCGGTAAACCCGACAAAGAAAAAATACGATTGAAGCAAAAGTCTTAGGAGAGGGTGTTAGGGCGCCGCTCCTATTTGACTACAAATGGACTGTTCCCATTGCTATATATAGCGATGGTGGATTATCTACAGGAGAGTAGTAGAGAGTCGTAGATAGTCACTTGAGAGTCTCTAATGAGTTACTGAAGAGTCAGTGCGAGTCAGTGAAGAGTCAGTCACACTTCCGGTGGCGTACCGGAAGTAATCACGTATACACACGTCTTATGACGGATTGGACTCTTGTATTTTCCTATTGTAAATATTACTAATCACCTCTGTACATACTAACCGTCTTTCCGCGCAATACAACTTATATTCTGATAATGTTGTTGAGTTATTCATTTATACTTGGCGACATAACAAAAGTATAAAATCTTATTTATTTTTATCTAGCTGAGCCAGGAATATGGGGAGAGACATGTTCACATACACGCTGTTTTGATATGGAATATAAAAGTAATAAAAATATGATAGTATAAAAATATGATGTGATAATATTAGACGATCTACGTTTGGATACTAATAAAAGTAACAAGAGTTATAAGAAAAGACAATCAGAATATGTAATCATGTAACGGCGATCAGAAGAAACAGAAGAAAAAGGCATTTCTCTGCAAACGGTTGACATGCATGTGACAAATTTCTGATTCAAACAGAATTTTTGCTAAATTAATATCTTTGAGATAATGTGCAAACTACAATAAAATTCTTCGAACTAAAAGCTATATCAACAAATAAAAAGTAACGAAGAAACTCTTAGAAGACATCAGTTGAAATATGATGACAAAACTTAAAAGCTGCTTCCATTATCCATATTAGCTGAAGACATTACCCAGTGCTGTTGCTATTAGCCAAATTCGTGCCTCCGGCCGCCCAACTCTGCTCTGAAATTGAATAGCAACTTGTCCAGTCGATACGGCTGATATGGCATGACATGTCTTTTGGAAGTAGCAGGAAAATTCATTGGATGATTGAACGAAGTCCGTTAATACCCTGGCCCTGCAGGTTGTGGCAGGCAAAATTATCAATGATTGGAATACGTTTGTGCACTGGGAGCGAGGGGAAAGTGTATTACTGCAAAGATATTGAAGTGAACATTGATTTAGGGCTGTCAAAAATCATTACAGATCTACAATTACAGTGAAGTGATGTTATTAGCAGGCCCAATTAGGCCGAGCTAATGACTAAATAAATAAACGTGGAAAAACTGAAAGTTCCACCTGTGTATGTAAGAACCTAACAATGTATTAGCTTTGCTTGGGAAATCTAACGGCCGAACAAAACAACAAAATATTTTCAATTTCGTCTTTCTAATATATGTTCTAGCATTGTATATTTTCATTTAACTTTTGATCTCTTCTACCTCATGCATCATATATAAATATATATATATAAAGAAGGAAAAAAATTTCCACCTACAATACTTATCTTATGTAGATATGGTAAGCTGATGAAATAGAACAACAATAAGTTTTTTATTATTTTTTTTAATCATATCACCCCGAGCAAGGCGGTAACGACACATACGCAGCGGGCTACGTAAGAGTGAAAAGATTGGAAAAGAGAAAGCCGGAAACCACATCCTAAACAGGGAACAGGGGCTGAGCCTCTTCACCTGTTCAATAGACGTTGGTGGAGTGTAAACTGGGCGAAGTTTAGTCTATCTACTTCAACTGAAAAAAAAGTAAAAGAAAAGAGTGAAAAGATTGGAAATGGTAAAGCCAGAAACGACATCCTAAGCAGGGAACAAGGGATGAGCGTCTTCACATGTTCAATAGATGTAGGTGGAGTGTGAACCGGGCGATTGTTTAGTCTATCTACTCCAATTGAAACATAAAATAAAAAGAAAAGAGTGAAAAAATTTGAAAAGAGAAAGCCGGAAACCACATCATAAACAGGGAACAAGGGACGAGCCTCTACATCTGTTCAATTGACGTGGGTGGAGTGTGAACAGTACAAAAAGAATAATGATAATTCGTATGATAAAATTGTTAATTCTTAGAAACATGTCCCCTACAATGTTAGTGAATCACGAACTGTAAGAATTTTATGGGAACTTACGATGCTAACTGATAGAACGGTGAAAACTAATTATTTAGACATCGTGCACAAAAACCGCAAAACAGAATATGTTTTTTATTGACATGTAAGACCCTGCAGAACAAAAATACTTACGAATGTTTTAAGATATCCCCCCAGCAGAAAATCAAAATACAAGGATTTTGATGTGGAAATCTAAAAAGATATTTTAAATGTGGAAATCAATTGTTTCAGTTGTAGTTGCAAAATCTGACTTGGTTTTGATATAATCATTTAAGTACATGTTTATATCCCATGTCTTAAGAAAATACAAAAAATCTTATTCACTATGCCATCTCAAATATTACAAACATTTGTGTCTATTTAAAAAGAGCATGATCTTCTATTGCTAAGTTATTTTGTAAATATAATATTTTTTATTGTTATTTTGTTTACATTCTATATTAGACGTGTTAAGTTATTTATTATATTTTCATTATTTTCTCATCGGTTAAAGTGGTTGATCTGATTAATTACGCAAGTCAACAAAAAAAAATAAAATAAAATGAAATAATGTTGAGACACCTAACATCTATTTTAGCTAATATGAAGTTGTTGAATCTGAAAAATAAATCATACTTTCTTTGTTTAGCTACTGCTTTTAGCTGTGCAGAAATGCGTCATTTTTGTAAGAAATATTTATTCATGTTTTCTCTATATATCCTTTTTACCGGTGGCAATATTTTTCAAATTAAAATCGTAAAAATCTCTCAATTCATATTTAAACAAACAAACATTGGTGTGGTTATTGAGAAATATTCTTTTCTGTAAAGAACAATCAGAACCTAAAACTATAAAAATAACAGGAGTGAAGATGCCATGGTTAACAAGTATTTTATCCAATTATTTAATAAACTATCAGCAGAAACAAATTCGCGAACATAAGAACTCTGGTAAAATTTTTCTCTTTAATGATTGTATGTCATGTTCAATTTTATTTAAGCCTTGTGACAATCAAGAAGTAGTCAGCCAATATTCTTTTGTCCAATTGTCCCGAGTATCGTATTAAAAACCTGATGGAATCGTTGTATTTGCTTATAACTCATATCGCCGAAATTATCTGTAAATATATGTAGATGGGTATATAAAAATGAACATTAATACCTATATAAGCGTATTTCTAATAAAGTGTATTTTTTTAAATCATATCACCCTGAGTAAGGTGCTAACGACACTGATGCGCAGGGAGCTACGTAAGAGTAAAAAGATTGGAAAAGAGAAAGCCGGAAACCACATCCTAAACAGGGAACAAGGGATGAGCCTCTTCACCTGTTCAATAGACGTGGGTGGAGTGTGAACCGTACAATAAGAATAATGACAATGCGTATGATAAAATATTTGGTTTCGATACAAGATGATTTTGAATGAAGTTAAGTGCATATACCAGCGTTGCTTAAAAGTGCCGATGTAGACTTTATTTACAGTTGGGTTTTCCATTGCTGTTGCATTGATAGACAATTGAATTTATTTTAACACATATTTTGTAGTGGGCATAATTGGTTAACAGACTTATTTTTATCCATTGTTCTTGATTTTGGATCAGAACAGATGTCTTGGCGGCCATTATTATATTATATTCGGCCTTGGTTAAGTCCGAATAATATGTAGCGAATTCCAGTGTCAAAGTGAAGAGGTTTTTATATATTCACGGGTATTAGTCAATTATGTATAATTGAATTAAAGAACAGTTGTTTTTTTTCCTTTATGTTGTTAAACCAGATTATGACATCAGTTGTGTTTGTCCACTGGAGTAATCCAATGTTTGATTTGTTTATTGATCCGTTCTAGGCTATTTTTGCAGAATTTTATCAATTTCAGGTCTAGTTGGTTTCATGATTCTCGTAGTTAAATTTGTTTGAAAATCCGGTTAGTGGTTTTTAAATGTCGTGTAGACTTCTTTGGTGCGGAGTTTACTAACTTTTTTTTACTGCATTTTAGTTTTTTCGTGATAGCTTTACTATTAGTATTTATCATGTCTACTAAATTTAAATAGTTATTGTCTGCTTTTTTTATAAATTTTGTTAAATTTATTTATATTAAAGTTGTGTAATCAGTTGTGAAAATTTTGTAGAAATTTGCAGTTTTGTCTGACTTGACTAAGAGTTTATCTGATGTTTTATGCTTGAAATAACATGTCCTACGAGGTTTTGAAATTTATTTTTCTTTTCTGGAAGGAGATGGTTTTGATTGCTTAGAATAAATCGTTTTCAAAATTAATTTTTCAATTGCGGGTTCTTGTTTTTGCTTTTAAATCCATACAATTAGTTTAGTTTTGGACAAGTCACTTTTAGTTTTGTCTAGGTATTTATTATAGTGGGGTGTTAGATTTTTTCAAAATGACTAGAAACTTTTTATTTTACTACTATTTATGAGTAGATGAAATACTGTGCGTTTTTAGTGTTGTATGGGTTTATTTTACTTTATTAATATAATATTCATTTTTTGTATTTTGTGGATTAAACATGGATTTTCATTAACTTTTGGAGAGGATTATTTTATCTGAGTGAGGTATTTAGTGGGGTCACGTAATACCTCAAATAGGTAAATAATTTTAACTGTAAGATGATTTTATACATTAGAGCATGAATTATTAATAATACCTTTTGGTTAATTAAATTTTAACGAAAAATATTTTCGATGTTAACTTAACACTGCTAAATCATTTCCTACGGTTCAATAGTTGATATATATATATATATATGTATGTATATATATATATATATATATATATATATATATATATATATATAAAAATCCAGGTTAGTAAAAAATGGATGCATAAAAAATAATAGGATATACAGAGAAACAATATACATGAAAATAAAATTATTTTAAAGTTAGGCTGAATGTTAAATTTAAAGAAAAAAAGAAAAATGAAAGAAAAAATTGTATTCCTTAAAATAGAAACTACTGGCCAAATTTCAAAGTGAATCTTTATTCTGATTAATTAAAATGAACAGACACATATTTTACAGTTTTCCATATACGCAAATAGCAAACCGATTGTTTGTTTTCTATTCATATGTAAATAATTTTCACAAATAACTTTTAACATTGCCTGATGACAAGATTCTATCTCGAAACATAGAAATTCCCCTATCGCAATGTTATATATATATATATATATATATATATATATATATATTTAGTCCTTTGAGGCAGCAAGTAATTTTCTAAACATATGCTGTTAAATATAAGAGAAAATGAATGTCTATTATGTTTAATCATGAGCCGTTCTAAAGGTCGTATTTTTGCTTTAATTTCAGTTGAAAATAAAGACAAAATTTCTCCAACATTTGGATAATTATTTATTGATTTGCTTCTAAGCTTTCCGCTCACATAAGAAGAAGATGGCTCATGTGAGCCGAAAGCTTAGAAAAAAATCAATAAATAATTATCCAAATGTTGGAGAAATTTTGACTTTATTTTCAACTGAAATTAAAGCAAAAATACGACGTTTAGAACGGCTCATGATTAAACATAATAGACATTCATTGTCTCTTATATTTAACAACATATGTTTAGAATATATATATATATATATATATATATATATATATATATATATATATAGAGATATATAGATAAATTTCTACTACTTCACTTGGTCACTCCTTATAAAAAACAAGAAAAATGAATATAAGCAATCAATTATATAAGCTAACCCAACTAAAAAAAGCAACTAAATGCATCAACATATATTTCTCTACCGTTCGGGGTATTTGTACCAAACTTGCAGTGTGTATTAATTCCACTTTAAAACTCCCCAGACATCCTCTCTCTGTGTGAATCCAATCTCAACTCTGCAAACCCTTTTCTGATCAATTGTTTCATGATTTCTTTACTCTGTTTAGGATAGTTTCTAATATCTAAATCCATGACCCGGGATTTTATGTTCACTAAAATTTTCTTTCTAGCCTGGGAGTTTCTGCTTAAATCTCGAGAACAGTTTTACATGTTTAAACTAAGTCAGCTACCTTTTCATTCTGTACCGCGCACTTTCATTTCATGAATGTTGCATTATATATAATGTTTCTAACAATATAGACAGGGATATTTCTCTAAATCTGCATATATATCAGTGTTTCCTATATTAATGCCCGTCATGCCAAGTAGCTTAAACGCTCTGTCACTGAACTTGCTGACATCCATAACATGAAATTCTCATTCATTCAATCTCTCAATCAAATAGTGGAAAACTCAACGCGTTTCATAGGGATTTGTTTAAGGGCAAGGTCACAAGTCCTGCCCTGTTATTTAACCCATGACTGGAAGAAAGGGACTGATTAATACCTTTCCCAAGGGCACCAATGCTTAAATGAATGAAGGGTGTTCAACTGGAATTAGAACTCAGCTAACCGATTTCTCTTTCCGAGCCGCCATTCATTGCACCACAACGCACATCTGTCAATAACGCTTACAGCAACTGGTATTCCCAAGCGTTCACCCATCTAAGTACTGACCAGGCTCAACGTTGCTTAACTTCGGTGATCGAATGAGAACCGGTGTATTCAAGGTGACATGATAGTAACCCTGAATGACACGCTTTTTTATGCCTTCAAAAACACCCATAAAAAGAATATCAGCGTGCAACTTGGATCTAATTCATATGTTCTTTCGTGACGTATATTAGAACAATGATTTTAATCTCCACGCTCAAGAATATGTCACTTAGGTCTCCTCCTGGGTAAAATCCAGCATCGATGCTTTCATTCCATCTTGAAAATTATAAGTTAATAAGCACTGATATTCTTGGTTCACACCTGCATTTAGGAATAACGTTTACCATCTTACCGGCGTGATACAGATGATTATAATAAACATTTATATTTTTCTGGTTGTAATGATTAGCCACATGTAATAACTGAAGCAAATATATTGTTATTCATAGAATGACACAACGTATATCATCTCAGTCACTCAGTTTTATATATTACTAGCGGCATTGCTAGTGTGTACCGAACAAGAGCAAACACTATATTCCTCCCCTATTCAATTAATTTAAAGCCCTCACATTCATCAAGACAAGGTTGAATGCTTTCCTCGCAGATTCTCTTTCAACTTAACAACTGACTTTACTAGAGTACTCAAAACCGTTTTCTTACCTAGAATATAAGCACAACTTGAGCGATATATATATAACCCCGGCTCTGATCTCAAATATGATTTCAAAACTATACACAAATTAGATTAGCGGCGGTGATAGAAACCCAAATATCATGTCAATGAAATATCGCCCCTATGTGTCTCTCGTCATCTCCTCTCTGACCACTCTGTCTATCATTCTGTAAACCAGTTACCGCTTTTCGGCAAATTATTGGAGTATGTAATCAATGCTGAAGTGTGTAAGCTACACCAAATTGAAGACCTACTCTCCTTGTTGTGCCAGTTATACTCCTGCTGTGCAAATGGACATCAATGAATATGTATATCAGGCTCTTAATAATATTGGCGAAGCTCGAGCTTTTGTTATAGATATCACAAAAACCGTTTGACGGGTTATCGCGTCCTGTCCTTTAACGCAAAGCCAAAGTTTTACTGCACGAATGCTTGATTTAATCCAGTTTCTCCTATAAAATCTTGAAATAAAATTTGTTTTGAAAGATTCTAAATCCTTTCACAAGATCGCGCGTGCCTCTAAGATTCTAACTAATGTCATACGCTGTTTTTGATCTTCCTCAATAATCCTTCTGATGTCATTAGTTCCCCAAAAAGCATCTATGCAGATAATACCAGCACTTACTCTAGTTTAGAAAATCTTGCAAAATCTGATAAGGCAAACCTGAATAATACTCTTGAAATCCAGTCAGTAGTTGACTGGCACAGACAATTGCTTGAAAATGTTAATGGCTAAAAAACAAAACTGATCTGCTTTAACCACCATAGAAAAGATTTTTTGACCGCTATCTACTACTCAGATCTTAGTCTTCGTGGTGTCACTTTTACAACTGACCCGAAATGGAACGACTACATCAAATCCATAGCTGCATATTCTTCTAGAAATACTGTGTCACTGTTTCGGGCCATTCGATTATTTATTGAAATTTGTTGTCAAATTTGGTAGAGTGCTTCTGTTGTTTATATCGAGGTTTTCAACAAAATACAAAGAATGATTTGCGATATATTCGTTAATTACTTAGCATCACGAATTAAATCAATTTCTCAAGGGCATGACATGAATTACCCCATTCCTTGATAAAAATATTGTCATAGCAAGTGCTATGAAATTTTTTTGCATTGTGGCCCGACAAAATGTATTAAAGGATGCTACTTGACTGACATCGCTTTTACCCTCTTCTACCATTTAGATAATTATTTTTAACTTTTATTTATATTTCAACATTTTAGTTATCTCACTACGCGCCTGCATATCTACCGACACTTTCTATCGTGTTACCCTGTGATCCTTTTTATTGAAACTCTAAGCCCACTAGAGGATGCCCCGCTTGGGGCGAAGAAATATATATATATATATATATATATATATATATATATATATATATATACCATCTATTTATATATATATATACCATCTATTTATATATATATATATACCATCATATTATTATTATTATTATTTATATATATCATCATCATCATTAATCATTTCCTTAAAATAAGACATTAAAAACACTAAAAACAATGGATTACTGGCTGTTAATGACTATGAGATTAACTGGTATTAATGAAAGTTAGTTGGTTGGTAGTCTTTGTTTTATGGCATATCAACCTCGGCGGGTCATTTATTGCCAACTAAATTTTATTTGTTTATTGCTGGTAATACCGTTTTCTTTCAACAATTTACTGTTGTTTTTTATATAAGTTTGTGTCTAATAATATTTTTTCTTTTTCGAGTACCAACATTCATTGGGATTTGTTTTTAAGGGCAGGGTCCTCAAGTCCTACTCTGTTATTTAACCCAGGGACTGATTAATACCTTTCCCAAGGGTACCAATGCTTAAGTGAATGCAGGGTGTTCAACTGGAATTCGAACTCGGCTCACTGATTTCTCTTTATGAGCCGATATCCACTGCACCTAAACGCACATCCGACACT
This sequence comes from Ascarosepion bandense, assembly GCA_037127315.1. Lineage (NCBI taxonomy): Eukaryota > Metazoa > Mollusca > Cephalopoda > Sepiida > Sepiidae > Ascarosepion > Ascarosepion bandense. The sequence continues at coordinate 1,495,391 of JBBBDQ010000845.1, forward strand.
GAACGCTTACAGCACCTTAGCGGTCACACAGCTAAGTACTGATTAGGCTCATCGTTGCTTAACTTCGGTGACCGAACTAGAACCGTTGTATTCAATGTAATATGGTCGTAAGCCTATTAATGAAAGATCATAATACTAACGCAATAATTTAGAAGACAGATGGTAACAAATGCTGTTGTATTTAAATTTGTGAAAAAGTTGTATGGCCTGCAAGATGCTGGAAGTGATTTCCACAAGTGATATATTGAATTGATGAAACAGTTAGCATAGAACTTACGGTTACATCGAGTCATTTAATTTATAAAATGACGAGTCCTTGCCGTAAATCTTGTACTGCGCTAAAATTTATAAAATTTGGTTACAATCGGGGAATTATTATCAGAAATATTACCATGAAAATATTTATAGAAAAGGCAGTGAATCCACTGTTGCATAGTGGGAAAACAACTGAAACAAACATACCAAGTCAAGACATGTAACACTTCTTTAGATTATATCAAGAATCTTGAAATATGAAAAGCACCACGCCAAAAGTGGCAACAATACTGCATCTATTTTTGTTAGGTTTTGACGAGAAAAATTGTCGTATATTGCCAAGAGATTGTCACTTTTGTAATCAGATTCTGATCTGAACTTATAGAACTTATCAAGTTACCTATTAAGACAGAAGTAAATATTTGTGACATCAGCATAAATACTGATTTGAGAACTCATTGGATAAACACATATAAATATAGAGTGGAATGAGGGAAAAACCTTGCTACATTTAAACGTTATATTGTTTTTCTTTTCTACTAAAACTGGCAAAATCTTGATTATTTTGATTGCAAGTAGATCCTCGCCACTCTTAAAAATCAGTCATGTGCCATATGTGATATACGCTTTTGGCGATCATGTCTAGAAAGAGACATGACTGACTGGACAGAAGACTATCCCGCACTAGGTTGCCATTGCTTTCTGCGGTAGACTGGTTACCAACCAAAGCTATAGAACCCAATATTTCCTATCATTTAACCCATAACTAGAGGCAAGATACGGATTGATATCTTTCCTAAGCGTAAATGTGCGTAAGTGATTGCAAGTAATTTAACTTGAATTCGAACTCGGTTCCCAGATTTGTCTTTCCGAGGCAATATCCACTACACCACAACGCACATCCGCCACACTTAACAGGTATATAAATTGCCGATTATGAGAGGGTGTGGCAGCAGTTCAATAGCATTGAAACATGTTCGAAACATATTGCTGAGTTTTAATTCATCCTTTATTGTGGTAAAAATTATTTCAATGACATTAAACATTATTTGATCGATGGTACGCGACGGGAAAGTTGGAATATTTACAAACAAATACTGATCTAGAAATATATTGATGAATATCAATTTCAAGTTTTACAGAGTATTGTCATAAAACGGAGTAATAACAGGGAGTGTCATTTTTCTGAATGAAAATATTTAGTTGATGACAGAGTTCGAGACAGAATGGCCAAACTGAGTCAATCTACATCTACAACGGAGATATACAGACGAGTATCTCTGAATGCACAGCGCGTCTGACCTTGAGGCAATTGGAAAGACAGCAAAATAAAACCAAGCCGTATATCTGTCAAATAGAAACAAGAGCTGTAGGTTAAGAACTACTAGAATGTCTGCTGCGATATTATATAGTAAGTACAAGGATTTAGTTTAAAATACATGAAATTGTGGATCACTTCTTCATTCGAACTGATCAGGTTAGTCTGTTGGGTAATGGCAATAGGAAAATATTTTAGTATTCATTGAGAATATTGTTACCATTAAATTACCGATTAAATGTCTAGGACTAATCGGATATTATGGCTATACACAAGGCTGTAGAAGATACAGAGGAAAGACACATTAACTCGATGAGAAGGTGACTAGTGTTGAGTTACCAGGTCGGGATAAATAATATTGCAGATTCACCGTTGGATTTTTTGGCACTGAGATAAATAGCCGGGGTACCCGAGTAAATGTGACAGCATTATTCAATGCACGGTTGGATGGAAGTTTTATATATGTTCAAGATGGATTCAGACGAGAAAAACTTCCTAGCCCTACACGGTGAACTGACCATCCTAGCAAGAGATTTAGCTATGTGGAAGCACAGTATTTTGCTTTCAGCTTTCTTGATCAATAGTGTGTAGGAGCTAATGTCCATGGTGGTAAAGTGAAAGCAGTTTCGTTTGGGAAGCATTAAAATGTACGAGCCATTTTTTGTCTGCAGAAACAAAAGATATTTGCGCAAAATACATTAAGAATGTTTAAGTAAGTCCCAAAACAAGAAGAATGTTCTTGTTGTCCAAATGGACGAGAATGTTTTTAGCAAGACTAAATAAGAAACACCATGCCGTTACGACAGTAATTAGTTCTCAATGGCTATCCCCACTAAAGCCGGTGTGGGAACTGAACCGAGATAAAAAAAAAGAGTTCCTCACAAGGGAAGACAACTGTTGTTCCCCAAAGGGAAGACAACTATTGTCTCCCTACAAGTATCTCCACCCTTGACAGAACAAAAGATATTTGCGCAAAATACATTAAGAATGTTTAAGTAAGTCCCAAAACAAGAAGAATGTTCTTGTTGTCCAAATGGACGAGAATGTTTTTAGCAAGACTAAATAAGAAACACCATGCCGTTACGACAGTAATTAGTTCTCAATGGCTATCCCCACTAAAGCCGGTGTGGGAACTGAACCGAGATAAAAAAAAAGAGTTCCTCACAAGGGAAGACAACTGTTGTTCCCCTAAGGGAAGACAACTATTGTCTCCCTACAAGTATCTCCACCCTTGACAGGTTCATTAACCTTCACTGAAAGTACTACTAAAATGGAATCAAAATATAAACTACATGTCAAAGTAAAAAAAAGAAAAGAAACAATATTCTTTCTATAACATAAAGCAGGAAGAGTTAGGAGGGGAAAATATCATCCAAAAATTGCTGTACAAAACCAGAAAAAATACTATTTCGATAAACGTTTGGGCCGTCTATCACGAAGACCAGATCTGGTCACAGTCTCTTTTACTACCTCAGATACTGCTGATGACGGAGGAGTCACTGGAGAGTCTATACCATAGCCAGGTAGTGAACAAAAAGGTAGGATTTAATCTGTCCATAGAAATGTTTTGTGTTGAATTGTTAAAGCTCACCATAAAATATTTCAAGTGTCTTTCGAGGACTTTAAAATGTCCTTTGTAGGATGGCTGTAATATATGGGACTTAGTGAAGTCCAGCACAAAAACATGTGTGCATGTCTGCAGGAGTTTAGGCACATGTATTGGTCTTTTAACCTGTGCAGAAGGCTTATATGCTAAGTTCGCCATTCTTGCAGTAAGCCGGTCGACGAATGAATTCATGTTTAATACTTTATGTTGGGTTTGCAGACAAAACTGTCCTGGGAGTCTGAGTGTAGTACCAAAGACTATGTTAGCAAATGGACATTTCAGATCGTTTTCAACTGAATTGCGGAGTCCTAGAAGGACCAATGGTAGATGCTTCAGCCAATTTGCTTGATTCGTTGTGGCCATTAAAGCTGACTTGAGTGTGCTACGAAATCGTTCCACTAAGCCATTTGCCTCAGGATGGTAAGCGGTGATTATAATTCTCTTACTCCCTAAGATTCTCATCAGCTGGTTGAATAGGTCTGACTCAAATTGCCGCTCTTTGTCTGTAGTAATTACAGCATGGACCCCAAAACGAGACACCGACCCTGAGACAAAAGTCTTTGCTGTGGTATGTGCACTATTGTCGAACATGGGAAGAGCCTCACACCAACGGAAGAAACGATCAACACATGTCAACAGATAAGTTTGACCCTCAAATGAGGGGAGTGGTCCTGTGATGTCCACGTGCACTTGTGCAAACCGCTCGTCAGGTTATGGAAAGGATCCAGGTGGTTCAGTGGGTATGTTTTCCCATTTCGGCCCTCTAACACGGCACACATGTCTTCGACCATTGGTGAATATCAGTTTTGATGCGTGGCCAAACAAATCTGTCTGTAATTATTGAGGCATTAGCTTCCTGGTGGGACAAATTGTACATGGAAGAGAATGTCTTCCGCATTGACTCAGGCTCGAAGGGGCGCAATCCGTCCGGTGCTGGTGTCACATACAACTTCCAATTCTGAGTCTGAAAGCTGTTTTTTCGACAATGATTTGTGGTTCTCTCGTAGAAGATGCTGTAGTTTCTGATTCTTTTCTTGGACTTCCACAAATGGTTGATATTCCTAGCATGGTTTCAGCACAAAAGCATTTACGCCACGAGACATGGTGTCTGCAGGTATGTTATTGGCTCCCTTGATGAAACGGATATCCGAGGTGAATTGTAAGAGGAAATCCAAATGTCTGGTTTCACGTGGGGAATATTTCTCAGAGTTTGACTGAAAGACCCCTAGCAAAGGCTTGTGGTCCGTCAGTAAGTAGAAGGTCCGCTCTTCCAACAAATGCCAAAAGTAACGGACGGCTGAATACGCTGCGAGGATTTCACGTCCAAATGTGCTGTAACTGGATTCCGTCGAATTTACCTTCTTGGAAAAGAACGAAATTGGCTTCCAGTGGTCATTGATCTTCTGCTGCAGTACTGCACCTATACGAATTGAAAAAGCGTCAACTGCCAAACAGAACTCGCTAACTGGAACAAGATGAGACAATTCAATTGCTCGGGAAAATAAAACCGTATTTTGATGGAAGGCTGCCAAGGCTGGTTCTCACAAAACTATGTCACAATTTTTGACTTCAGTTAAAACACCAGTCAAAGATTTTATAAGCTGCTCACACTTTGGCAAGAACCTTCGAAAAAAAGTCACCATCCATAAAAACTGCCGCAACTTTCTCATGGTATCTGCCACGGGAATATCAGAAATGGCCACCACTTTAGATGGGGAATGTGAAATTCTAGCTGAATTAATGCGGAGACCCAGGAAAGTTACTTCAGACTTTCCAAACTCACACTTTACTGGGTTGATAACAATCTCAAATTTCTGAAAACGTTAGAAAACAAGCGGTACACTTTAATATGTTCTTACGTGGAAAAACTGGCTATGATGACATCATCCACCTAGGCAAAGACAAAATACAAACCGTGCAATACAAGGTCGATAAACCCACGAGAAGTTTGTGTTGTGTTTCTAAATCCAAATGGCACACGTATAAACTCCAACAACCAAAATGGTGTTGTTATAGAAGTCTTTGGAATATGTTCGATTTCTACCGGAATCTAATGGTAGGCCGTGAAAAGTTCTAATTTAGTAAATATAGATTTACCCTGAATGATGGCCGTTACATCGTGTTTATGCCGAATGGGATAACAGTCAGGTTTAGTGGCAGAGTTGAGTGCCCTATAATCGCCACAAGCGCGCCAGGTACCACCACTTTTGGGTGCCAGTTGCGAGGGTATACCCAGTTACTTTTTGATGGCCGGATAATACCTAGTTCCATCATTTGGTTAAATTCCGCTTTCGCCACACTCAATTCTTCTGTTGCCAAACGACCAGGACGGCTGTGAACAGGGGATTGCTAGTAGATGTGTGATATTGGGAGGCAGACTATCCTTGTGAAAAGATTGTTTTGTAATGCTCACAAACTTTGTTAAGATCTTACAAAATACCGGGTTATCTTCTGTGTTAGCAACAACTGGACATAACGCAATTACATTATGAACGGTTTCCGGCGATCGAATATTTCTCTTAGGGTCTGTCAGACCATGTCTGGTAGCATCAATGAGAAGAAAAAAAATTGTGTAAGAAATATCTACCCAATATGGCCTTCTCTACATCCGCAAGGACAAAAAATGAGTGAAAACCCCTTCTCAGTCTCAAATTCAATGTAAAGGCATGTCTGACCATATGTCTGGATGAACGACTTATTTACGGCCTGTTGGGTAAGTTTATGAGGACATTTTAGCTTGTCTGCCCTAGTGGCAGAATTTAAAGATATTTGCGCACCACTGTCCACAAGAAAACGTATACCAGTTGTGAGATCTGCAACAAATAATAAGCGACAAATAGCACTCAGGCCGACGCATCGTTTCGCCTCCAGTCGTGGATCTCTGCTAGCAGCTCTTGCATGACATCGACTTTGGGAGTGTAAACGTCTCTCTAAATCTTTCATCCTAGCATCTAACCTTCGTTGTCCTTCCAAGTATTTAACCAGCAGATCTGGTTATTGCGTCTGTACGGCGAAAACGGGAACAGTGCATCCCGAATTTAGGTCTGCCACGTTATCAGCTATTTTAGCCAGCTTTTCAACGAGTGCATCTACACCCACTGCAGCTAAAACAGTAATGCGCATACGGAAAACGCTGGAGAAAAATATGACTTATAATGACATCCTCATTACCTTCTCCAGCTAAATGTTGCAAACGACGTAAAAATTGCGACGGCTTCTAATTGTTCTTCATATAAAGTTGGGACAATTTCTTTTGCCGTGACATAGACGTTCTTCGAACAACTTCCTCTTTTAACTTGTGATACAACTTGTCTTTCGGCGGAGAGATAATAATTTCTCTCACCTACTGGACAGCTTCGACAGGCAACTTGGACACGGCTAAGTTAAATTTTGTTTTCTGAGAGGTAATTCCTCTAAGTTCGCACTTCCACTCTAACTGTGCGAAAAATAAAACAGAGTCTGCTTTAAAATATGCTCGGCAGACTGTGTTCACCGCCAAAACAGCGGCCGCTTTATTCTCCTCCATATCGTGTATTTTTTATGGGAAATGTTACCACACAGGAATAGGCTTCACAATGCAAAACACAAAGGAGAAAACGTAATAAACAAAGAAACGAACACATATTTAAAACAGAAAGTCAAAAGTAGCTATCACTGCTATCAACCTCCTACTCACCTAATGGGTGTTGTCAACACGGCAGTAAGCAAAAGACCAGCCCGCACCCCAAAAAAAGGGAAGTCTAATGTTGCCGGACTGCACCAAATTCAAATTTGGGATGGGCGAAGGAACAAATGTAAAAGATGGACGTCATGTTGCCATGTACTACGGTCATAAATGATTTGTGTAGAAAGAAAATCTTTTTTGACACTCGAAGTTAAGTTATTTTGCAAATTGCAAAAATAACCACTTTATAACCAAAAATAATCACTTATTAGTATGGGTGTTGCGAACCGGCAATATGCCCATTTACGCGATACTAATATGAACATTAAAACGCTGCAGTAGCACGTGTAGTAAATTACATGGTAATAACAAATAAGCATTTAATAAAACACAAACAAGTACAATACATTAAGAATGTTTAAGTACGTCCCAAAAGAAGAAGAATGTTCATGTTGTCCAAATGGACGAGATTGTTTTTAGTAAGACTAGATAAGAAACGACATACCGTTACGACAGTAAATGGTCCTCGTGGCTATCCCCACTAAAGCCGAAAAGGGAACTGGATCGAGATAAAAAAGAGACCCTCAACAGGAAAGACAACTGTGTTTCCCCTTAAGGTAAGGCAACTATTTCCTCCCTACAATATGATAGGATCTGAAAGGATTCTCTTTCAATACATCTTCCATTACGGGATTGGAAAGGAACGACTGGATTAGATCAAACAAGTATCCAGTTATATAATAGCCCTGTTGCATGCGTGGAAGACTAGTATGCCAGACTCTGTCAGATACTTTTGAGGTATCGAGAGCAACAGCTCGACCTTTGCCGTTCTTATCTAGAGTCTGGTATTTATAATCTTTGATGGTCGTTAGCATATTAGCATTATACCTACTGAAGTGAAACCATCCTGATTATCGAAGAGGTCTTGGGCTGTGAGTTGTTGTAACTCTTCAGCATTGATAATAGCTTTGAACACTGCCAAAAATCGATAAGGTGAAAATTAGAAATGCTTAAATGTTCGCCAGAGTTCATAATTTCAGGAACCACATGGAAGGATTTCCAGCATGCAGGAAAGCAAAAAGCAGAGAGACAGTAGTTGTAATTTGCAGATGACAGATGAGAGTTCAGGGGCACATGTCTTCAGGAAAATGATCGTTATTCAGTCACTTCCGCTCGCCTATTTGGGATCAAGCTTAGAAATTATGTTAGATACCAGCTAGAGGGTATTGTGAATATCCCTCAGTTAAGCCTCACTTCAACCAAGTGTGGATACCCCAGACGTATGTAATGTTGAATGGGTGGATAAATTGCGAGCAATGCAATCGGACTTGTCCGGTGAAGATGTGAAGATTTCAAATTTATTGATTAAAAGTGTGATTAAATGCTTGCTAGTATTTAACCTATTTTTCAAAGCCGCCTGTTGTCTTTGGAACCAAACTTACAAGATGATATACGCTGCTTCATTCTTTCAGCAAAGCAATGCTTAGCATCATTTAGTATCATTTTCCACTCATTAAGAGAAAATGTAGAAAGGCGCCTAATATGGGCAGACACGTGGTTCTGATAAAGACGGAAGAAGTGATTTCATTTAGTTAAAATTATAAAATCATTTACAGAAGGAGAAAAGAAAGAATAGAATTCAGTCTCTCGTGTAAAAGAATTTTCTAACAAGTTAAAAGAAATAACATCCTCTTGACGGTAAACGTTCAATTGTTAATAACAAACAGATTATAATTTAAAAAAAAGAAAATACTTGAAAATGATTTATATTTAATGAATTTAAGCTAAATTTAAATCAACTTCCAATCAAATTTGACATGAACTAAATGGAAGAATTATAGAAAATGCAGGATAAATAAAACATATCTCAGCTTAAACCTTATTATAACTATTGAACAAATATCTCTGGTGTTCTGGGTGATGTTCCAAAAATATCTATCTATGGATTCTCAAATAATGTATTAGCAGAACACTAGATAATAAATTAGCATGTATGAAGCTATTAAATATAATTTGAACATTTTACTTTAATCATTGAAATAATTGGTGTAAATCTTCACAAGATTTCAGTCAATGTCTCTGAAAGTGTTTAATTATTTTAATGATTTTTGTACTTGCCAGTATATATTTTATGTATAGCCGGAAGCAATGTTCCTAGATTTAAAATTGTTGGATCAATTTCCCTAATCAACATATTTATAATTCAGTTCAATTGGTTCCAGTGCTAAACATTTTTTCGTGAAAAAATGAAACGCAATTTTACTACATATATGCAATATAAATAAGAGTTTATGTTTTGATACAAACTCTATCCTAGGAAATATAACAAACAAGGAAATGATTTCCACTCTAAAAACACAGACAAACTTGTGCAAATGAATTAAAACAAAACAAATAGTATTTTCATATGACCTTTCACACTTTCCCTGAACAAGAATATGACGTCTCTTTGCGTTGCTTTTCTCTTGCACCGAAATACAGATAGGAAATACCAGAATCAAGCAGTTACAAAAATTTAAATACTTGGGAAGCGTTATAACAGAAGACGAAACGTGCGACACAGAGATCCGAAGGCGAATTAGTATGGCGAAGGAAGCATTCCAGAAGTTGAGTAAGGTATTAAGAAACAGGACAATTTCGCTAGAAACGAGGAAGAGTGTACTGGATTGCTACATGATATCCGTCATTCAATATGGCAGTGAATGCTGGACAATACCATCAAAGATCAAGGAAAAACTTAAAGCAACTGAAATATGGTTCTACAGAAGGATGCTGCGGATATCCTGGCACGAGCATGTGGACAATGATGAGGTCTTAGAAATGATGAAAACGAAAAGGAAATTATTACTGAGCATCAGGAAGAGACAAATGAAATTCCTGGGACACGCAATGAGGAAAGAGGGCTTGGAGAATCTGATACTAACAGGCCAGATAGAGGGGAAAAGAGACAGGGGAAAGCACCGGATAACATATTTGAAGGACCTAATTAGGTGGATGACAGAACGAGGATTGCACGGTGTAACAGGAGAAGGCGGGCTCAGAGCCACCAGGGATAGAGAAACGTGGAAAGGCATGATCGGCTACGTCCTGAAGGGACAGGGCACATAGAAGAAGAAGAACACGACTGACAGTTGAAAGGCTGACACTAACAAAATCTGTTATCTCTTTGTTAGGCTTGCTAACGTGTTTGTAAAGCGTTACAATTTTTGTAGACTTCATTGTAGTAAAACAATTAATCCATAGTCAAGAAATAGTGTCAGAGCGTTATAAAAATTTAATCCAATCACAGTTGACTCAATATTTTTCTAGGCCAAACAAATTTCATTATACAACGACAAAATAGATTCATATTGCTGTACATCACTGCAAATGATTTAATATGAATAATAAATAGAAAGCGATTACAAGCATTAATTCCAGTGGTTCTGAAACTGACTATCTAATGAAAAATGAAAACTAAAGCAGCTGTTTCAATTAATCTTCAAAAGGGTGTACGTCATTTTGCATTATTTTTTTTTACATTTTATACATTTTCTTACTATAAAGATATACTTCTTACATCAATCTCCTAGAATAGAATTCGTATTACATTTAACCAAATCAAGGAATATATATTAAAAGTTCGTGTCTATAAAGCTTGGTATTTAAGTCAAACAGGACTGTGAAATCATCAGAAACACTGCAACACGCCAGAAAACACGATCAATCGATATAACAGTCTGGAATAAAATCCACTATAATGACAAGTGATACTTTAGGCACACGTACCGGACGTACGACTTACCACGATTGATTTTCCAACGTCAATCACCAACACAACAGCTAAAAATATTGAGAATTTCCATTCATTGTTACCCACACTTAGAAAAGACTTGAATCGTTATCAATTGGCTTATTCAGTGAAGATCATCACTTCCCAAAATATTGAGTTCTCCTTATTTCAACGATTGACACTGTTAGTAAAATAAAAATGGCTATCAAATGCTGTTTCGTTGCTGCAGTTTTAAATTGGAATTTAATCAACGAAGGATGATCAGACGGCTAATGAGTCATCATAATATATCACTTGTGATGATATGACAAGAATTTGCTACGTCATATATTCAGTCAGTTAAGTTCCATACGTGATACTGGCAGAAGATTATCCCGCAGTTATTTTCCATTGTTTTCTGCAGTAAACTGGTTGCCAGCCAAGGCTACAGAACCCAATCTATCTTATTATTTAACCCATAACTTGAGGGAAGAGACGGATTAATACATTTCTCAAGAGTATTTGTGCGCAAGTGAATGCAAAGATTTGAACTGGAATTCGAACTCGGCTACCCTATTTATCGTTTCGAGAGGCTACCACTGCACTCCAACGCACATCCTCCGCCCGTCATATTAAATGTCTTAAAAATTGTAATGTATAATTGCAAAATAAGCGCCGAGTCAAATAGATAGATTTAATTTTTTATATTTGTTTGGAAATTGCGTCTTGAAGTGTTTTGAATGGAATAATATTGAGATTCTTAAAAAATAAGGACAAAGTTGTGTATGCAAGAGCTTACTGTAATTTTAATATATAAAATAAAAGGCGGGTATTGTAAATTGTCGTTTATATTCTGTATACAAGTATGACATTGTGAACATAGTCTTTCACACTATTTTTGCTTGAGTAAAACTTATCAATATCTATTTCTTTACTTCCTCTTCAATCATTAAGCCACACAAACACTTCAGTTTTCTGACTTATTGTATACTCCTAACTTACATAAAAATGGTTATGAAGATATTAGCCGCTTCTTTTCTAAGCGTAAATTATATGTGACACGAGGTTGAATATAGGAGACACCCAGAGAGAATTGAAATCATTATTCAGTCGAATTCATATCTATTGAACAGGTGAAGTGGCTCATCCCTTGTTTCCTGTTTAGGATGCGGTTTCCGGTTTTCTCTTTTCTAATCTTCTCACTTTCTTTTTTCAATTGAAGTAGATAGACTAAACTATCGCCCGGTTCACACTCCACCCACGTCTATTGAACAGGTGAAGATGCTCATCCCTTGTTTCCTGTTTATGATGCGGTTTTCGGTTTTCACTTTTCTAATCTTCTCACTTTTTTTTTCTATTGGAGTAGATAGACTAAACTATCGCCCGGTTCACACTCCACCCACATCTATTGAACAGGTGAAGAGGCTCATCCCTGGTTTCCTGTTTAGGATGCGGTTTTCGGTTTTCTCTTTTCTAATGTTCTCACTTTGTTTTTTTTGTTCAATTGGAGTAGATAGACTAAACTATCGCCCGGTTTACACTCCACCCACATCTATTGAACAGGTGAAGAGGCTCATCCCTTGTTTCCTGTTTAGGATGCAGTTTACGGTTTTCTCTTTTCCAATCTCTTCACTCTTATGTAGCCCCCTTCACATCAGTGGTGTTAACGCCTTGCTCGGAGTGATTTGATTAAAAAAAAATATCTTCTATTGAGACATGCCTGCAAACCCTTACACCATTTCGAGGTAAGTAAGTGTTTTTCTAAGTGTAACTTAAATGTATCCCAAGGATGAATATATTGAGCACCCAGTATACATCAAAATCACAAAATCGAACTTGAACTATTGACTCAAAATTGCTAATAATCATATTACTTATAAGCAAATATACGTCAATCATTGCCCCCCCGCCAAAAAAAAATATGGTACTGTTGGTTGAAATTCTTTAAGAATATTTCGTAATAATATATGTGGCGGACATGAACGAGGCTACCACCACTGTTAAATTTGTTGTTTTTCATTTTTTTTTTTTGCTTTTTTTCAGCACAGTCTTATTGGTTATTACATAAAGTTTCCGATTATCCAAAAAAAAATAAAATAAAATAAAATAAATGTTGAAAACTTCCAATATTTAAACAACGTTATAGTAAATCGATCCTCTAATTTTGAACCACTCGCGTTGGGGTCGCTTTGATTTTTTTTTTTTTTTTTTTTTGGCGGGGGACGAGTTGTTGTGCTTATTTGTCTGTTTCAAGTAATCTTTAGTTCTTAAGATGGCATCTTCCTCGGAAACACCAAGAATGGCTTTATCCAAAAAATTCACAAAGGATTCAATAGTTGTAGATGCGCAAGCAAAAAAGTTAATTGCACAGAATCGATTTACTATAAAGTTGTGTGAAAAAATGAGCCCCCGCCTGGACTTGTTTAGATTTTGAAATTTTTACAATATTTTTTTTTTTTGTCAATCGGAAAGTTTAGGGATCAATCAATCAATTTTTACAATTTTTTTTCTTTTGTCAATCGGAAAGTTTAGGGATCAATCGATAAGATTGCACTGAAAAAAGTAAAAAAACTCAAACTTGGTAATCAACCAAATTACAGGTGGTGGTAATGTCGTACCGGCGAGCGGTTCCAAAGTAAAGATCGATTTACTATAACGTTGTAATAAAAACTAAGCCCCCACTAAAATTGTTGAAATATTGAAATTTTTCGAATTCTCTTTGTGTCAGTCTGAAAGTTTAGGATGTATTCAATAAGATTGCACTAAAATGTAAAAAAAAAAAAAAATGATAAACAACACATTTAAAGGCGCTGGTAGTCTCCTTCAGGTACGCCATATATGTTCATATCTGTTCAATTTTATCGCGTTGTCCAGTATTGAGATCTTTTCCTAAACTTTTTTTATTTGAAGTACTTTTGAACATCAGCAACTTCAGGAATTACATTAGTTAATTAGGATATCGTTTTAATTGTTCTTCGAGCTATTAAAATTTCTAAAGTTATGTAGTTTCTGTTATCTGGTAACGTAATGTGTGAGCCTGTATATCTTTCTGTGTGATTCAAAGAAAGATAGTTCTCGATGACAACTACATACTTCCGTCATTGGGAGCTGATTTTAATATTTAATCTGAGAATTCAGTTTTAATCTCAAATATACATTAACGTACTGTGCGGCATAAACAATATCTATATGATACCTTTGATCCGACGAGGTTATTGAAGAATATTTCTCAAGCTTCAAACTTATTCGATTAATGTAGAAAATTAGCTTCTAGTCTAGCCACTAAAAGTAAAGGATAAGATAAATGATTAAATATAAATATATTGTGTTTGACTGTCATAGTTTGCAGTTTTGTAACAAGATAACAAAATGTATTAGTCAGAATTTTTATTATAATAAACATCTTATGTAAAGTTAAAACTAATGTAAAATAAAATAAAATTACTAACAGTCTTCAAGTACATAATCTCTCCGAAACGTTTGATCATGTCTCTCCACTATTTCCTGTTCCCTATAGTTTTACATAATATTTGGCTACTGATTATCTTTATTAGTCATTTTTCTTTCATTTATTTTTATTTTTTTTACTGTTTTCTTCTACCAATCCGATTTTAATTTGACATACATACTATATATTCTATCATTCACTTGGTACAATACTGAACAATAAAAGTCAAACCAAACAAAAATGAAAGTACCAGTAGCCTTTTGTCTTTTCCTCAAACTCTGACACACCTTTAATATAAGTAAAACATATCTGATAAAATTTTCCTAATTGTTACATATAAAATTTTCTTAAGTAAGAAAACACTGTATTGATTTTTCATGAATTAGAAAATTATTTGTTGATAAGAACATGCTTCCACAACCAAATTTTATGCCTATCAAGAAATCAGGTAAAATGTTAATCATTTACACCAACGGTAGAAAATTGAAGGCCACATACTTTTTAGTGTCTTACGGAAGCATTCAGGAAAATATTTAAATCTATGATTTTCTCTAAGTCATGGTAAACCGTCGTATTAAATAATTTTCCATGTTTAAAGAGTTTCGCTAGGAAAAGTTTTTCAATCTTTGGATACACATATATCTGTGAACAAAGTTTTTCCTACATAAACATTAACGAAAGTAAAAATAGATCTTATCTGAATGACAAAAGTTTACTAGCAATGATGCAGATTTCAATAAACTCACACCTGATTTCAAAAGATTGTTAAAATTTGCTAGACGTTACATTTATCTTATTGAATTTTTGCGCTGATTGTTATGTGAAAAATATTACTAAAACATTTTCTGTGTAAGATTATTGTTTTATTTTTTTACTTATCTATTACAAGTATTACTTATATAATTCATATTTTCTCTTCGGTTTAAATAAAATATCTATACAAACTGATGAATAGGATCAGTTTTAGAAGGTTCGGTCCTCACTTAAACGCTGCCTCATCAAAGTGGCTTCCGCCTAAATCAATAGCGTACACCTAATTCAGACTTAGGGTTCAAATTTACAAAATTGGATTTGCTTGAGTTTTGTTCTCTACTGAATTTTTAATATATTTAGTCGGAACTAACTTGGTAAAAATAAAGATTTGATATATTCTTGATAATAATTTGACTGACAAATTTTTAGTGTATTAAGCGATTAATTCCACATTTCGATGAATTTCATATTTGTATGTGTACAAACCATTCCAAAAACACCGGTTTTCCTTTATCGACGAATACGAAGTAAAATGGGGAACGGCATGTTAAAACGGGGAAATGTGAGAAACCTCCTACAACCTGGAATATTTTCTCTATAAATAACACAACAAAGTCTTGATCAGTCATCAAAAAACAAATAACTTTATTTTTATAATTGCCTAGCAGTATAGCCCGGCGTTGCTCGGGTGTAAGGAACGATTTAAAACTAATCCATGTTTCAGGACTTGAGACTCTTTGGATGTTAGCACGAAAGACTAAAAAGCAATAGTTGTTTCCAGTTAAAGTGAAACCGTAGACTGACAGAAAAATGAATGGATGTAACTCAAATTTTGATTTCCTGATATCGATATCAAATAAGTTTTTTTCGTCGTAAACTGAATTTTGAAGGCTAAATAAGTCTTTTGTGTAAATGGTATCATGGCTAAGACTAAGAACTACAATTATACCTACTTAGAGCCAAATCCGAATTAAAAACTAAAATAAAAGGGCTGAAAAAATACAGACATACATGCAGATAAACAGACACGCACACACAAACATTTTACATATATATATTATCTATTTTCTGTATTATTGTATGAACTGCAACCTAGAAACTTCTGAATATATCCTTTCTTATGTCTTTGTCTATGAGTGTATCAAATTTGATCAAAATCTGACTATTACTTCTACAACCCGATTTTTTCGATTATCGACTTTCGATATTTATCGGGTTTACTTCGATACAAATCCTAGCTAAGAACACTCGCAAACGCGTATAGTACAACTGTGTAAATTTTCAAGAATATCGGTTCAGCCGTTTCGGAGTCTATAGGTAACGGACACACACACACACACACACACACACACAGACAAATTTACATTTATAAATAAGTGTAGATTGTGTGTGAACAAATAGATAACGCTGGCAGATTCAGATATGTATAATGAATGGTGGAGAAAGACAATTTTCATATTCTTATATTTATATTCCAGTTTCGCCATGAAACTCGAAAATGTCTTTAACATTTTTCATGATATCTTACATGTTTTCATCTGCAGACAGTTTGTAGATCATTTCAAATGTGGCTTGCGTCTTCTACGAGAGTGACGTTGTGTATTCAAGGTTTTTATCTGACATATCTCGAAAGGAGTTAATTCAGCAGGATCCAATGTCTTCGCTGTCAATCATGGATTGTTGGATAGAACATTATTTTAAAATATTTATTCTCCAGATATAATTGAAGACAAAGCCATTTTCTGTTGTATAATTTAGGTAACGGTCTTAAATAATTTAGGATCACTTTTATTAAAATGAACAAATAAGTTTCTCTGCGAGGATAGACTTACATATGGTGGCCATGTTAACGCAATGACATTCGGTACAGTGCCTCAACTAAACTCTGTTAAGGAGCAAGTTTGCCGAAAATGAGAGCAGTTTGGATTTATTGAGTTTATTACGCTCTGCATTTGCATTATATATCCCTTAAAGTTATCCAAGCAAGGTTCTGATCATTATATCACTAGGGTTTACTGGATGTTCGTACATATGATCATGTATTATTAATGAAAGAAGAATACGAATTAGAAAACGGAAAATTGCATATCACGTTGTAGCTAAATTTCTAAAGATCAGATTTGATTGAAATGTATAAAACCAGAAGAGAATCTACAATCAAAGAAGTGCGATAGAAGAAACTTTTAGCATAGAACTTACAGTTAACCCTGGCCATTGTAAATTGTTGAGACCTTAAAGCTAATCTAGTACTGCATTTAAATTCATGTAATCTATGTTCTACAAAGGCAATTTTATCAAAATAATAAATATGAAAGTATTTATATAAAAAAGACTTCTGAAGGTTAGGTTACGGCTGCGGAATAGAGATTTTAGCAGAGATGCATAATCAGGTCGAATAACATCCCAAATTTATCTTTATTTTATGCAGAATTTCTAAACACAAAATGAAGCAACAAACCAGTTGTGACGGTAGTATTTTAAACAAGGAAGAAATGTATGCATATATTTATAAGGTGGATTCAAGCGAGAAAACTTACCTAGCACGACATAGGGAACAAATTTTCAAAGCTACAGGCTTATCAACTGATTCGATATCCTCTTTCTTTTTCACGTTAGCTGAAAATGTTTATCCCAGAAAGTCTAAAGAGTAACTCACCTGAAGTTTAGTATCAGTTATACTGATGGAAGATAAAAATTGTATTGTTAGTATATTTAATGAGAACAGTTTCGTTTTTCAGATAAAATAAAATTAAAGTTTGCAATTGCCCTGTTTAACAACAGATTGTAGGTAATTTTTTAGACGAATTGCCAATTTGATATACTTGAATTTATATTTACCTACTAATATCGGGGAGTTGTAGTGAGTAATTAATATTTTTTATCTCTTTATTAATATTCCGACCAGCTGTTGAAGCATTACCATTTTAAATTACCTTGCTGTCTAGACAAATTACAAAAGATACAAAACAGTTATTCTAAGCCGTGTTGAAAGTATTTGTATCTAACGTGTCATTACTTACAGAAGTTGACTGTATACCATAGAGTTGATATTAATGATGGGAAAATCATTTCTGTTTTGTAAATATTTAATCAACACCGCAGATAAGGTTCGTTAAGAAAAGTTATGCGTATCTTTTTAGTAGTTTTATTTTATATTCTTGCTATCAACGGAGACGTATAACATTTCTTTTCCTCAATGTTCATCTTCTCTTCAACAATGTCTGATCTTTTGTCTACGTCGATTTGTCAATGTAAGGTATCTAAACTTATTTATAAATGTAACTTTGTCTGTGTGTATATGTGTGTGTGTATGTGTGTGTGTCTCCGTTACCTATAAAATCCGAAACGGCTGAACCGATTTTCTTGAAATTTTACAAAGTTGTACTATAAGCGTCTGCGAGTGGTGTTAGTTTGGTTTTGTGTCGAGGTATCCCCGATAAATATCGAAAATCGATAATCGAAAAAATTGGGTTATTGAAGGAGTAGTCCGATTTTAATCAAATTTGATACGCTCATAGACAAAGACATAAGAAACGATATTCAGAAGTTTCTAGGTTGCAGTTCTTACAATAGTGCAGAATATATATAAATATATATATATATATATATATATATATATATATATATATATATATATAAGGAAGGATATTTGTATGTTTCTGTTTATCTGCCTGTATGACTCTATTTTTTCAACCCTTTTATTGTAGTTTTTGATTCCGGTTTGGCTCTAAGTAGGTATAATTGTAGTTCTTAGTCTCAGCCATTACACCATTTACTCAGAAGATTTATATAGCCTCCAAAATTCAGTTTAAAATGAAAAAAACTTATTTGATATCGATATCAGGAAATCAAAAATTGACTTACATCCATTGATTTTGCTTTCAGTTTAGTTTTTGCTTTAACTGGAAACAACTATTGCTTTTTAGTCTTTCGTGCCAACGTCCTAAGTTTCAGGACCATGGATTAGTTTTATAGCTTTCATTACACCCGAGCAAGGCCGGGCTATACTGCTAGTTACTGATAAAACTATCTAGAGAGTTAACTCAGATTGCCCGATGAACTACCAGAGAAGATATACATATATAAATAAAACTGAAGAGAGGTAACGTTTTAGCACTCGTCATTGCCGCCATTTGCCCCTGTATAATATCACATGCCTAGTGAACGAGGGTTCCGTTATACCGGCAAAGTTTAAATATAGCTCGCAGTAGACAGCGCACACATTCCCTGAAATTATAACTAACAGCTCTGCATAACATGTTCAGTATAATCCATGAGTAGGTTGTGTGCATGTTGAAGAAAAATAATTGTGTTAAGTCGAGGCTACTTTAAATTGGTTTGCTAGTTACTATTTGTAAATTGGGATGACGGCCACATTTTTTGAAACACCTGTTCCCATACAATCACCAAATCGACACGGGTCAACATCTAGATGAGTGACGGTGAAAATAGTGTAACGAATGATGGTTTGTAATTGTTATAAGGAAACTCTAATTTCAATTCCCGGTGAGTTCGTTATGTTCACTTACCTGAAAATACATTTGGGAAATATATAAAAGCATCTTCTCTCCTTACAGCTATGGGTTAATTCGTTGTACTTTTATCACTAAATGATCATTATTCAAAAAAGAAATCCATTAATCTAAAAAGTATTTCCTGGCTTAAAAAATAATGTAAAGTGGTGATTAGGTGTAGAAATAGAATCAGTTGATCAAATTTAGATGTGACAAGACTATTTACGAACAATTGTAAATGTTTTTAGTTTAAAGCCCTTTTATGTTAAACATTATACACAGGTGTGTGTACATTTACGCGCGAGCTTGTGTGTGCACGCACACGCATTCACACAGTGGTATGTTTTGTTTAGGAAATTTTCGGCTAACACTTTGAAAGTTTTCGGCTAACACTTTGAAAGTTTTCGGCTAACACTTTGAAAGTTTTCGGCTAACACTTGAAAGTTTTCGGCTAACACTTTGAAAGTTTTCGGCTAACACTTTGAAAGTTTTCGGCTAACACTTTGAAAGTTTTCGGCTAACACTTTGAAAGTTTTCGGCTAACACTTTGAAAGTTTTCGGCTAACACTTTGAAAGTTTTCGGCTAACACTTGAAAGTTTTCGGCTAACACTTTGAAAGTTTTCGGCAACACTTTGAAAGTTTTCGGCTAACACTTTGAAAGTTTTCGGCTAACACTTTGAAAGTTTTCGGCTAACACTTTGAAAGTTTTCGGCTAACACTTTGAAAGTTTTCGGCTAACACTTTGAAAGTACTGTCAAATCACATTGATAATACAATGTGGCATAATTCTAACTCGGGTAAAAAGAAAATTTATCGAGATAAGGTTCGTAAAGAAAAGTTATGCGTAACTTTTTAGCTCTTTTATTTTATATTCTTGCTGTCAACAGAGGCGTCTAACTTTTCTTTTACTCATTGTTTTGTTCCTCATCTTTTCAAATGAGTCATAACTTTTGCCATTGTCGATTTGTCAACGTAAGGAATTATTGATAAATAATTATCAAAAAATAACTGCATAAACAAAAACTGTTAAATCTATTACCTAAACATTTGAAGATGTACAGCGCAGGTGTTCTTTTCATAGCATAAGAATCTAATCACAACCCAAGTAGTGTGGGGTTACGGAACACCCTGATTAAAAGAAAGAATTCAATGCGGGATATCCTGCCCACAAAATAAGAAATACAACGCAATTAGAAAAAGTTTCTTTAAAATTAAAAAATAGGATATTTACCAACATATATAAAGAATAAACAATTAGTATATTTCTTTTGTAAATTTTCTTTGAGAGAAAAATATCTTTTAAATTTAAGCGAATGTTGGTCAAACAAAAAAGTGTCTGTTTTGCTGTTTGTAATTGACCAGGGTAGTAGAACAATATTTGTTTCTTTCTTTTTATGTATCCGCCCCTAAGTAGGTGGAAAAGGAAGGGTTTATCAGTGTAAGACGAAAAAAGTGTGAGTGAGAAATAACCGGAGAGAGGGAAAAGTGTCAAATAGAGATAGTAGCAAGTAGCATAATGCGTGTGTGTAAAACGATTATTCAGTCTACTTAACTAATAATGTGTTCCTTCAATATAAATTTTATCTTTAAAATGTATTAATAGACAGATAAATTTAATGTAGATGAAACAAATATTTCCTGTTACATTCTTTGGCAAAGACCCCTTTTTCAATTCATAGAATATACAGTGTCTGACGCGGCGCCGATAAAAATTAATCGAGCCCTCCGTCTTCTAAGAAAATTGAATTCAATTAAATATCAACTGGCCCCAGTTGCCCAAATTCTATTGTTTTTGAAACTGTTCAAACTTATTGCATATTTTTTAATTAACAAAGAAATTGCAATTTTAATCAACATCTATTCACAGAAATAAAAATAGTACGAAACAACTTTGCATTTAATCTGAAATTAAAAACTTCATTAAAATTAAATGTTTTAAAAAATTACAATTCATCAGTGCGTTTTTCTCAGAATAATTTCAAATGACCATGACTGAAATTTATTTAGCAAATATGACAGAATATGCGTTTTGCTGTCCATTTTAGAACAACACAATTTTAACATTATTGTCTATCTGTCATTCTATGCTTCTTGGGTAGTGAATTGATTACTAATGCTTGTGTTTGCATCAACACCAGCGGGACTAAAATTATTTCAGAATTTGTCCACCTCTGGATTATTTCAAGGAGTTTTAGCTTCATGAACGACATAAATAATGAGAGACCTGGATTACAAGATCTTGAAAAACGGGAATGTCGTTCATCGTTTTTGTTGCAAAACATTCCAGGAGAAATTTCTTTATCGGTATTTATTAATTTATTTAAAAGTAAAAACTTTAGAATTAAACTTCGAAAAATACTTTTCATTCATGATCGAAGCGTTTGAGGAATTATTTTTCTCATCTTTGTTATCATCATTCATATCATCATCCGATTCTGAATGAAGAATTTTGATATTAGACATTCATTATCATCTTCAGAAAAAAAAATGGTACTTATTTGGAGTGGACGATATTATTATTTAATTAACATTTAAACAATGGATCTAACTGGAGAAAAAGAGGAGGGGAACCTATACTTGCTAATAGGAAGAGACGTTTTCACCGCAATGTTCTTTTTGTTTTACATTTATTTCCTTTATGTAGACAATTGAGAAGAAATACAAAATAAATATCACAAAAATTAATTCTCATAGAATAGTTATAACTGAAAGATTGGATTTGAAAAATATTATGGGACAAGGAGTGTCATTAGTAGATTGATTGGTTAAAATGTTCAGATCTATACACGTTAACCTTGAATTTGTGTAACCTGAAAATGAAATAAAACAAATTTGAGTCCGATATATATATATATATATATATATACCCAATGAAATTCAAAGGGACGAAAGGCCACAACTTAAACAACATAAGTTATGCAGATGATACAGTGCTGATTGCAAACACGGAAAGGAAACTACAAGATCTCCTACAGAAGGTAGCGGTGGAGATTGACAAAAAAACTTCAAATAAACTTTAAGAAAACTGAATGCATGCTCATCAGCAAAAGGTGCAACCCAAAATGCCAAATATAGTTGAGGAATACCAGAATCAAGCTAGTAGAAAAATTTAAATACCTAGGAAGTGTTCTAACAGGTGATGGAAAGTGCGACACAGAGATGCGCAGGCGAATTGGCATGGCAAAGAACGCGTTCCAGAAGCTGAGTAAAGTACTAACACACAGGAAAATTTCACTGAACCAAAGTAAATAGTGCTGGATTGCTATGTGATGTCAGTTCTTCAATACGGCAGTGAATGCTGGACGATATCATCGAAAATGAGGACAAAACTGGAAGCAGCGGAAATGTGGTTCTACAGAAGGATGCTGCGGATATCGTGAACTGAGCATGCAAGTAACGATGAGGTGTTCGAAAGAATGGCAACAACAAGGGATTTAATACTGAGCATCAGGAATCGACAACTGAAGTTCCTGGGACACGCAGAAGAAGAGCCTGGAGAACCTGTTACTGACTGGCCAGATAGAAGGAAAGAGAGACAGAGGAAGGCAGTGGATAACATATTTGCAGGGCCTGATCAGGTGGATGACGGAGCGGGGGTTGCCAGGAGTAACAGGAGCAAACATACTAAGAGCCACAAGGGATAGGGAGACGTAGAGAACCATGATCGCTTACGTCATGAAGGGACAAGGCACACAGAAGAAGAAGAATTTAATACTACTTGCAGTTGTTCTTAGTAGTTAACACTTTTTCAGATCAAATTACTACTCAATCAATGTTGTTTAAAAAATTACATGTCTGTTCAAGAAATGTGTTTTTGATCTATCCAAATTTGTAAACAATTACATTGTCCACATTGCCACGTGGTTTAGCGAGAAGATTTACATTGCCTCTTTCTACCCATACTTCAATTCGATCTAATTGAAATGTACACAGAGACCTACTAAATTCTATATGCAACATAATTGTTTGCAATACAAACATAACAGCATCATCCACATGCAAAAACAGTTAAAATAATGGAAGCCATATTATTAATAAAAATACCACACTAATATCATTTATGGACGGTAAAAATTTGTTTATCATATTTGGAATATAACACACATAATTTGATATAGATAGGTTCAACACAAATTGAGTTACATGTAAAATAAAATTAAGTCTTTATAATGCCTATATATATAGCCTAAAGTGCTCGAAAACACAAAATATTTAGACAATTCCTATAAAATTTGTGTTAAGGAAATAAATTAAAAAAAGAAAACACGAAAAATTATATAAACAATAACAGATAATACATTGTCTGTAATTTTCAATAAAACCTGCATATATATATATATATATATATACACTATGTGTGTATATATATATATATATATATATATATATATATATATATACACTATGTGTGTGTATTTGTTTTTGTGTGTGTTTGAATGTATTTCTTTGTGTGTGTGTGTGTGTGTGTGTGTGTGTGTGTGTGTGTGTGTGTGTGCAAAACATTAAGTAAGAAAATAAATTTAGCTTTGATCGCAGAGCTTGTCATGTTTGTTCATCGTCCGTGTGTCATCTATGGTCGCCGAATTAGTGAAATTTTATTGGCGGTCAGGTGTTTACTGCCGATGTAAGTGACTGCACAAATATTGATGTACATTTATGAGATCCTCTGTATACTATGGAGGAATTATGATTTCACGTTGATATCGGAAGACTTGTCTCTTTTTCGATCTCTCTAATTGTTTGTTTTGTGGTGGAGTTGCGAATACTTTATCTGCGCCAAATTCAATCTCCGATTAACTCACTTATTTTCGTTATATAAATATGAAATATAAAACGTATCTCTCGTCGGATGCCTCTAGTCTGCAAACAACAACGGTGGCTTGATTCTGAGCTTGCATGATCAAATATGCTTATAAGTCAAGAACAGTGGAACTAATGAAGAAAAGATAAATACAAGTAAAGGTTGAGAAAAAGAGAGATATAAACGAGTAGAAATATAGATTAATAAACACACTCTTGTCTATATGCCATACCTCTTCCGGACGTACTTAATAATTGCTCTCCATTATTTCATGTCTTTTAGAAATTTTTGTATACAAGATATTTTGCATGCTCTAATATTATTTCCATGGTAAATGTTCAGAATAAATCTCAGGTCTATTTGTTTAAACATTCATAATATTACATAATATATACCCATCATGTTAATGGAGCGAAGTACTCGCATTTACTTCAGATTCTATTGATGAGATATAATTTCGATTCCCAGGTAGATGTTTCCTTGATGTGAACAATCTTAAAATTTTAAAAAATACGGACAATCGATATCTTCCCCAAATGACATTATTTCTGCCCTTTTTTCTGTAAAACATTTCCTCTTGTGCTTGTACTTTTACCCTGATTATTGCAAAAAATATATATGTCGTCATCGTCGGCACCGGTTCTCATCCATACAACAGGATCGTCGTCCACACTTCCTATTTTCTTTTCTCCCGTGTCAGATGGCGGTGGATTTGGTGATTTTGCATGACAAAGAAGCCCAAACATGACCAGAAACGTTTCATAAATGAACATTTAATCGTATTACTATAGACTATTTTTAGTTTCTACAACTGTTTGAGATGCTATCGCTATTGTAGTTTTTCTTAAACTCTTATATATATATATATATATATATATATATATATATATATATATATATATATTAGCATGCAGTGTGGGTATAGAAAAATCTAAAGGAATAAAATCCTTTGTACAATAACGACGGAAGCTGATGATGGTTCGTCTGAAATAGACACTACTTGCTATTTACCATGAAATAACGTGTCTGCCCTAATTTTTCTTATATATACATATATATATATATATATATATATATATATATATATATATTCCATTTGTAAACAAGCTATTACGCGACATAGGTTTCTACCTTGAATCGTGTCTTCAGGCGATTTGCAATAAGTAGTTATTGCAAATCGCCTGAAGACACCATTTATGGTAGAAACCTAGGTCGCGTAATAACTCGTTTTTTAATATAAATGTGCACTGGTGTAATCTTATTATGACAAGAAACTAAATAATAAAACAATCAATCAACTAATATATATATCTATAAAATAAATTTTCAATATTCAAAATTGTTGAATGAACATTTCAACATGAAATCAATAAGAGAGATTTCACATATCCTCAGCAACGGTACATATCTCAAAATGGACATAAAAATAAGAAAAAAAAGAGAATAAAAAATAAAAATAAAAAAGAGAAATGAAAAAATAAATAAAAAAAGTGACGGGTAAGATTTAAGAAATTAACGTCACAAAATGTCATGGAAGCAAATTATGTCTATATTTAAATTTTAAGTTTTAGATAGAGTTGTAAGTGAAGAAATAGAAAATTTGGCTTCGTCTAGCTTTACAAAGGAAAGGGGTGGGAAGTTGTGTTAAATTGAGAACTGGGTTAAACAAAACAGAAAGGGGAAATGGGAGGTAAGACAGATAAAGAAACGGAAAGAGAAAAAAGAAAAGAAAAAAGAAAAAAAGAAAACATTTTCCTATATTATAAACGCACGATACGTGTCAAACAAAACTAATTTTATAAAAGGGTTAAAGTATTAGAAAAAGAGACTTTTTTAGAAAAATCATATTTAGGGGAAAAGATAGCTATAAGATATAAAAAATTAATAAAGATTCGTCCAGGTATAGATAAACAAGACAAAAATAAGAATAAAGATTAAAGTAATTATAATAGATAATAATAGAGAGAGAAATGTCAGTGAGTTAAGTGCCATACGTGATACATGCTTGGGTGATCATGTCTCGAAAGAGACATGACTGACTGGGCAGAAGATCATCCCGCAGTAGGTTGCCATTGCTTTCTGCGGTAGACTGGTTGCCGACCAAGGCTATAGAACCCAATCTCTCCTGCTATTTAACCCATAACTGGAAGGAAGAGACGGATTAATACCTTTCCTAAGGGTATTTGCGCGTAAGCGAATACAATGGATTCAGCTGGAATTCGAACTAGGCTCCCCGGTTTCTCGTTCCGAGCCGATATCCACTGTACTAAAAAATTAAAATAAAATTTTCCGGAAACTCTTTTTGGAGGCCTTTGTCAGTGTAGCAAGATGATGTTAAAATTCGAGTTAAAAGGTGTCATTTATCCGGTGTTCCAAAAAACATGTGCCTTTTGCTTCTTTACCAAAAATTAATGTACGACTGGACAGATTAGAAAGAACTGGTGTTTTGTCGAATATTGAACTTCAGATCTATGTGAAGAAAATGTTAAGATAGATCTGGGTTTTTGCTGATTTCTTGACCGGGCTTAATGAAGTATTCAAAGACTATCATTATGCTTTTCATAGACCGGATGAACTTATTTAGGAAATAAATGAGGGGAAATTTTTTTTCAAAAAATCGATCTCAGGGACACGTATCTTCAAATACCAGTGGAGGAAGAATGTTCTAATTTGCTATTTATCAGCACCCATTTTTGTTGTGAAAGTACAAACGTTTACCGTTCGGGGTAAATATTGCGCCTGTAATTTTTTAAAAAGCCATCGATAATATACTGAGCGATTTTGACTTTGCGATTGCATATTTGGTCGATATCAAAATAATCAGTCAAAATATAGATAAGAATAACGAACATGTGCATAATGTCTTCGAAAGATTCTTAAGAATTACGGGTTCAAATTAAAAGAATTCAAATGCGATTTTTTACGTAGAGGAATGAAATACTTATTGCCCATCGTCGATAAAGAAGGCGTAAGACCAGATCTAGAATGTGCTAGAGCAATCAAGAACATGCCAGCTCCATACAATTTAATAACCTGGCAAAGTTTTCAAGGATTAGTAACTTATTATTATGCGTCTATAACGAGTATTCACAATTTATCCATTAAACGAAGAAAGAAAAGAACTAGAAGAAAGCACCTTTAATCCCAAGAAGCATTCGAAAAAAGTACAGAAAGTCTTAACGTTGAAGTTGTTTCTCACCCACAATAACCCAGATTGGGCATCATAGTTGCCATCGACGCCAGCTCGTAGAGCCTTGGAGCATGTATTATGCACAAGATACCAAATGGATTTCACAAAGAAATAACTCATGAGTCGAGAACGCTTCTTCCTGCAGACAAAAATACACGCCAAATTGAAAAGGATTCGTTAGGGTTATTTTCGCAGTAACGATGTTTCATCGGTACATTCTTGTTATACACTTTACTTTGCAGACGTTACTTAGAATCTTTGTTTTTAAAAAGGTCTGCCCGTGCATACAGTAAACACACTGCACAGATGGGGAACAATTCTGTTACATTATAATATCAAAATGGTGTTCCTACCATCTAAAATCTTTGTTACACAGACGGAATGTCCAGATTTATCCCAGAACACATATAACCTCTTGGAGATACTCTACAAACAGAAAGAAAAATTTAAAACTATATTGTGAAAAACAGTAAAGAAACTTCTTGTAACTTTCGACCAGATAAAACAAACGGCTCAAAACAATGAGAGAATATTAAAAATAATAAATGAAATCTATAACAGTGGTGACATAAAGAAAGATCTAAGCAGGTGATTTCACTACCTAAAAAAACCAGGAGCAATGAAATGGGAACTCCAGTCGGCTTACTGAGTCACGTAAAAAAAATGATCATCCGGGTTCGGATATGCAGCAGACTCTGCCAAGAGATAGAACAAGAACAATGCGGATTCGTCAAAGACACAGGAAAACAAAACGTGATATTCTTGCTCAGAATGTTATTAGAAAGAGAAATAGTAATAGAGAAGGATGTGTACCTATGTTTTGTAGACGATGCAAAGGCGTTCGACAATGTACGCCGCAAAAACTTGTTAGAGATTCTCGGTAACCTCGAGATATTCGGGATAGATTTTATGATAATAAAGAACCTATACTGGCAGCAAATCACCCGCATCGGACCGGAAATTAATTCAGATATACAAAAATAGAGTGAGGCACGTGCCATTTGAAGACCATGGATCGCCGCACTCAGACGAACTTAAGTCACTGATGCCTCCTCAACAGGTGTTCACTCGTGCAACCAGACCGGCAACTGGGTCCCACCCATTCACAGTCAGGTTAGCCAAATGCAGACGACAATTCTACTCCTGCAGCTTCTTCTCTCGTACTTCCCGCCTGTGGAACTCGCTCCCGTATTCTTGCTTTCCTGACGGCTACACCCTCCAGAAATTTAAATGCAAAGTCAATACTCATCTACTAACCACTGGACTCTAGCTCTCTCCCCACCCCTGTATAACCTTCCCTTTCTCTCCACCTATGTATCTGTCATCGCACCTGCATTCTGAGCTTTCTATTGCTCCTTTCTAACTAGTTTGTACTCCTCACCCTTTTCTAATTAATATTTTTACATTTATGTAGCCCCATGCACATCAGTGGCGTTTCCGTCTTGCTTGGGGTGAAATGATTAAAAAAAAAAAAAGTGTAATACCAGTTTTCTATTCATCTTGTACAGCGGAAGAATTTAAAGACAGCCAGAAGTTCTGCCATGATTCGATATTAGCAGCCATAATTTGAACAATACGCAGACAATACAGTGCGGAAAGCAGACACAGAAAGGAAATTACAGGACCTCCTACAAAATGAAGTAAGGAAAATGAGAAGAAAAATCTAAGCACAAATAAAATCAAGATCTAATACATATTCATCAGCAAAATACGTACACTAAAATTCCAACAACAGGTCAGGGATACTAAAATCAAACAAGGGCATGAATTGAAATACCTGAGAAATGTTCTGCCAGAAGAAGGTAAGTGCGACATTGGGTTCTTAAGGCGCATGGACATGGCGAAAGACGCCTATCAAAAGATAATCAAATTATTGAGAGACAGGTAGCTTTCGTTAGAAACGAATAAATGAGTGTGGGACTGTCATGTGATATCTGTCTTCCTATATGGCAGTAAATATGAAGATGAAAAAGAGAGTCAAAGCAACAGAAATGAAGTGGGGCTGACGTTACGATCGACAGATCATGCGATCAACGAAACGATTTTTTGTAGCAAACGAAAACGAATCGCCAGGAAGAGATACCTGAGGTTTTTGGGACACTTAATGAGAAAAGATGTGCGTTGTGGTACAGTGGATATTGACTCGGAACGACACATAGGAGTTGCCGAGTTCGAATTTCCGTTGAATTCCTTTCATTCACTAACGCACAAATACCCTTACGAATGGTATTAATACGTCTCACCCCTCCAGTTATGGGTTACATAATAGGACAGATTGGGTTCTATAGCCTTGGTTGGCAACCAATCTACCGCAGAAAGCAATGGCAACCTACTGCGGGATAATCTTCTGGCCAGTCAGTCATGTCTCTTTAGAGACATGATAGCCCAAAGCGTGTATCACGTATGGCACTTAACTGAACGAGAAAAGAGGATTTAGAGAATCGAATACTCACAGCATCTAAAGAGAGAAAGACGGACAGGGGAAACAACCTGTGACATACTTGATGGGCTTGTGCATGTGGATGACAAGGCTCGGTTTTGGAAATATATTAAGAGGAAAATCATTATGAATGACAAGTGACAGAGGCAAATTGAATTCCATGACCGCTTACGTCGAGAAAGTACACGGCATCTAAAAAAAAAAATATATATATATAAGGAAAACTCAACCCTGGACAGTCGCATTATCGGTGAATGTAAATGGCATCTACAGACTGAAACCTGTTGATACTAGGGAGGAACACTTTTTCGAATGTCTTGCGTTACAGAATTAGAAAGAATTGAATCAAAATAAATTAATAGATAAAATTTATTATAACCTATAACGTTTCAACATTTATCACATCGCGTGATTACATTGTTTCTTACGGATGTGCGTTGTGGTGCAGTGGATATCGGCTTGGAACGAGAAATCGGGAAGCCGAGTTCCAATTCCGATTGACTTTTTTACATTCACTTACGAGCAAATACCCTTAGGAAAGGTATTACTTAGTTGCTTCCCTCCAATTATTGGTTAAATAATATGACAGATTGGGTGGTAACCACTCTACCACAGAAAGTAATGGCAACCTACTGCAGGATAATTTTCTGCAGAGACAGTTATGTCTCTTTTGAGAAATGATCGCCCAAGCGTGTATCACGTATGGCACTTAACTGACTGATTTTCGAGTTTACTCAAATTTTGTCCAGACACTTACGTTTCACCATTTTTGTCAGATATTTTGTTATCATAATGCAGGATAATCAATGAGAAAATGACGAAAAAAAAAATTAAAACTACATAAAGTTGGCTGGATTATACGCGTAAAACTTATATACCAAGAAACAAAAATAAATTTGAAATTTAAATACCTCAGTGTCCCTTTTGTCAGACAGTCAGTTAAGTGCCATACGTGATACACGTTTGGGCGATCATGTCTCGAAAGAAACATTACTGACTGGGCAGAAGATGTATCATTGCAGTAGGTTGTCATTGCTTTTGCGGTAGACTGGTTGTCGACCAAGGCTACAGAAGCCAATCTGTCCTATTATTTAACCCATAACTGGAGGGCAGGGGCTGATTAATACCTTCCCCAAGGGTATCTGTGCGTAAGTGAATGCAAGGAATACGACTGGAATTCGAACTCGGCTTCCCGATTTCTCGTTCCGAGCCTATATCCACTGCACCACGACGCACATCCCTTTTATCAGTTGCGTATATTTAGCTGCATAAACGTTAACATATAACTTTGTCCGATGACTTCCTAAGGCACAAAAGGCGTCACATGAATTTGTTTCTAATTTCTCATCCATGTACCGCTAGAATTGTTCTTGACACATAAAAAAATATATGTATCATTTTGTCATCTTAA
Organism: Ascarosepion bandense; assembly: GCA_037127315.1. Lineage (NCBI taxonomy): Eukaryota > Metazoa > Mollusca > Cephalopoda > Sepiida > Sepiidae > Ascarosepion > Ascarosepion bandense. The sequence goes on from JBBBDQ010000845.1 coordinate 1,526,543, forward strand.
CAACTGAATCGCTGATGCAGAATGTCTTCCAATGCACGCCCGCAGCCGATGTTGTTCAAAATTGCATAAACCGGGAAACGGTCTGCTAGATTAAATTCTTTGCATGCATGTTTTTCTTTTTCAGAATTACCACCGATATACATTACTGTGCAATTTAACTGAAACAACTGCTTTAGTTTTCTTTCTTTCAAAATATGGTCGGTTTTAAACCCACTGGAATGACTGGGTGTAATAGATTTCTCCTTTTACTCAGATTAGGTCATTTGCAGTGGGATGCAATAATATGAATCCCTTTTCGTGTGTATGGTGTAATGTGTTTGACCTTAAAATATTTTGTGTCATTCTTGATTGCATCAGTTTTTTATCACATCTTCTTTGACTTTGTAGTCTTACAGCCATCGTCGGTGAGGGTCGTTACCCAAATGAAGCGTGCAAAATTTGTAACGCTGCAGTGTTGATTTTTATAGTGAGACAATGGATATTGTTGGTGTCATCCTTTCAATTGTCATTCGTATCATCAAGGCGAAGAAACAAACTGAATCTATCAGTCTAAAACGTAAACAAATATGCAGTTAGGAGAGAAAAACTGTCAAGCAATGACTTATACGCGAGCAGGAAACGTGGAGTTATTTTAGGATGATATTATATACTTTATTTCAATTAATTTCCACACAGGTATAGTGTCAAAGTCATTCGCACCATCAACCATTATTACTAAAGGTGTAATCCTTATAAATTTCATGGATATTTAATGTGCACTTTTTCAAAAATTATAAAATAACGTGTTTGAAAGAATGTGTAGTTAGGCCTACAACAATATATTATTTTAATCATAAACAATATCACCAAAAACATCACTCAATCATTGATCATCTGATAGATTTGTTCAGCTTCTCGTCTAAATAATCCGTCGTATAACATTCATTTTGATTATGGTCTTTCATCATTTTTATAATTTTATCACAAAGTCTATAAACCCAGTGACATGTACTTTTATCAATTCTTCCCTCAGAATAAATTTTCTTCAAAGTTGAAATTAGTGCGCTGTGGGTACGCCAATTACTTAACAACTTATTTTTGTAGTTTCTTTAGAATATATTTTTTAACGCTAGCTACACGATCAAACGGTTGTAAATTAAAAGTTTTTCTTTAGATAGACTAGTTTTCAACCAAACGCACACAGTTGTGTTTCCTATTAAATTAGTTTCTACCTGCAAGAAAGAGTTGGATTTACACCTTTTGCATTCGTGTAAAATTGAACGTCAACACTTTGGCTAGAATGTGAACGCAAAACGCTGGCATAATTTAAATTTAGTCAGTTAGATGCCATACCTGATAAACGCTTTGGGCGATCATGTCTCGAAAGAGACATGGCTGACTGGGCAGAAGATCATCCCGCAGAAGGTTGTCATTGATTTCTGCGGTAGACTAGTTGTCAATCTGTCCTATTATTTAACCCATAACTGGAGGGAAGGGACGGATTAATACCTTTCTCAAGTATATTTGTGCGTAAGTGAATACGAGGAATAACAACTAGAATTCGAATTCACCTCACCGATTTTTTTGCTCCAAGTCGATATCCACTGCACCACAGCTTACATCCTATCAGTCAGTCAGGTGCCACACGTGATACGCGCTGTGGCCGATCATGCCTCGAAAAAGACATGACTGACTGGGCAAAAGATTATCCCACTTAGGTTGACGTTGCTTTATGTGGTAGACTCTTTGCCAACCAAGGCTATAGAATCCAATCTGACCTGTTATTTGACTCATAGCTACAAGGGGAAGAGATCTATTAGTAAGTAGTAATTAGCAGAGGATCAGTTTATAAATTATTATAAAAAGATCCCCCATTTATGCCCAGTAGATGACTTAACAATGTTTTCAACTATTATATTAAGTCAGTCAGTTAAATGCCATACGTGATACAGGCTTTAGGGGATCATGTCTCGAAAGATTATCCCGCAGCAAGTTGCCATTGCTTTCTGTGGTAAACGGGTTGCCAACCAAGGCTATAGAATCCAATCTGACCTGTTATTTTACTCATAGCTATAATGAGAGATTTATTATGTTATTACGTAGCAATTAGCGTGGGATCAGTTTATTACTTTACAACAATATAAAAAGATCCCCCACTTTATGCCCAGTAGACGCTTTAACCATGTTTTCAACTATTATATTGAGTCAGTCAGTTAAGTCCCATACGTGATACACGTTTTAGAAAATCATGTCTCGAAAGATTATCCCGCAGCAAGTTGCTATTTCTTTCTGTGATAGACTGGTTGCCAACCAAGGCTACAGAACCCAATATTAATCTATATACATATACGCCTGGAGGCGATCTATAATATATATATATACATTTAAATAATTAACGTTTTGCAGGTAAATCGTATATCATGTATTTCTGCAAAAAGTATTTGAAAATTGACCAAAAAACTAATATTAATCAGCATAGCATTATTGTATCCTGTGCGTCAAAGGGGGAAGGATCACGTGACCTCTGTAAACTGCAGTTGAATCAAGGGAATCTGGTGATTTACTAGCCTAACTCATACTTATCTTGTAATTGGCGAAGGAAAAACCTCAAGAAACCTATTTAATTTATGCTCTACAAGTGTAATCATTATAAAAGCATTTTTATTCATGAGAAGGAATAAAATAAATAGTGTTATTGCAATTCATCTGATAGTACCCCACCTATTTCTTTTTGTATAAATAGTATCTAGAAAATACTATTGCCATGAGAAGAAAAAACTCTTTTTTTAGATTGTCATACCATTCATATGAGTATCTGTTGGAAAAGTTAATCCAATCAATACTTGCATGTATGGATGTATCTATGAACTTCACTTAAATACTACAAGATAGACACGAATAAGAAATGTCAAAATTGATCATAATATTGTGGATTTCACTGAAGAGTGAAGAGCAGCTGCATTGTTCCTGTTTAACTAACAGTAATATACTTAAATGCTCAAAGTGTTATTCCCATGAATGACTTCTACTCGAAATGATTAAAGTGAATATGACAAAGGGGAGATAATTTGATCAAGCGCATGCGTACTGTAACCGACAGATAAATGTTATTGTTACGTGCCTTGTTCAATCTACAAGATAACTGGACAGGATGTCGTTGAGTATATCACTTTATGCTGACATGAATAAAAAGACTTCAATAAAATCACCACTACAGTTAGTGTCACACAAACAGACACACACACACATATATATATATTGGGGTAGATAGACTGAACTATTGCCTGGTTCACACTCCACCCACCTCTATTGAACAGGTGAAGAGGCTCATTCATTGTTCCCTGCTTAGGATTTGGTTTCCGGCTTTCTCTTTTCCAATGTTTTCATTTTCTTTTTTGTTTATTTTTATTTTTATTTTTTTTAATTGGAGTAGATAGACTGAACTATCGCCCGGTTCACACTCTACCCACGTCTATTGAACAGGTGTAGAGTTTCATCCCTTGTTCCCTGTGTAGGATGTGGTTTCCAGCCTTCTCTTATCCAATCTTTTCAGTTTTCTCTTTTGTTAATTTTTTTTTTGAATTGGAATAGATAGACTGAACTATCGCCCGGTTCACACTCCACCCACGTCTATTGAACAGGTGAAGTGGTTCATCCCTTGTTCTTTGTTTAGGATGTGGTTTCATGCTTTCTCTTTTTCAATCTTTCCACTTTCTTTTTGCTTATTTTTTTTTCTTTTCAATTGGAGTAGATAGACTGAACTATCGCCCGCTTCACACTCCACCCACGTCTATTGAACAGGTGTAGAGGCTCATCCCTTGTTCCCTGTTTAGGACGTGGTTTCCGGCTTTCTCTTTTCTAATCTATTCACTCTTACGTATCCCCCTGCACACCAGTGGCCTTACCGCCTTGCTTGGAGTGATGTGATTAAATATATATATATATATATATATATATATATATATATATATATAAGTTATACAAATGGGTCCAAAAAGATGATTAAATGAAAAAAGTACAATCAGAAACTTATCTCATATTTCACTTTTATCAGAGCTTCTTCAGATCGAAAGAAATATGAAAAAAAGGGACACAAAATAATGGACAATAAACCTGTTATTTGACTCATTGCTATAAGGGGGAAGAGATGTATTACATTATTAATTAGTAATTAGCGGGGGATTAGTTATATAAAAAGAGCCCTCATTTTATGCCCAATAGATGCCTTAACCATGTTTTCAGGTATTATATTCAGTCAGTCAGTTAAGTCCCGTACGTGATACACGCTTTAGGCAATCATGTCTCGAAAGATTATCTCGCAGCAAGTTGCTATTGCTTTCTGTGATAGACTGGTTGCCAACCAAGGCTATAGAACCCAATATTACCCTATATACATATACCCCTGGGGAGACGATAACAATGTAATTGCATGTTTGTGAAGAGACGGCTGTCGCTCTTGGTTTATGTTGAACGATAAAGTCTATTATTTTAATCGTTTCACCCCAAGCAGGGCGGTAAATCCACTGGTGCGCAGAAAATTTAAGCAGGGGAGAGCGAAGAGGAAGACGAACTGGTTACAAGGGGTGTCAGAGAAAGGGCAAAAGAAAGATAGGAATATGCTTGTGATAACAGTTGCGAGGGTAGAGTGATAAAGGAAAAACAACATACACGGAGTGATGGGTAAAATACTGGAGTCAAGTGATGGGAATTGACATTTAATCGAATTTCTTGGATATTGTAGCCGTCAGGGAAAGCAAGTATATGGAAGGGAGTTCCACAGGTGAGAAGTGCGAGAAAAAAAGCTACTGAAGTAGAAGTGGCGGATACATTTGATTGATTTAACTGTAAAAGGGTAGGACCTTGATGCCAATATGGTTGCTCGAGAACATTCTTGTGAGGGGTGCGTCAGTGAGCTATGTGTTTTTACACACATGCACTGCACATGTACATATATATATATATTTTCTTATATATATATTTACTTATATATATATTTACATATATATATGTGTGTGTGTGTGTATGCATGTGTGTGTGTTTTTAAAGAGGTCATCAATTAGGCAATTATAAACATAATGACATAAATGCGATTTTGTGCTTGAAGATCAAAGCAGATCATCCGGTTAATAAAACAATTAAAATGAAATACATATATTGACCAATCGGAGAAAAAATATATTTGAAAACTGATCCTCTTCTGTCTTCCAAAAATGTATAAATACGAGTGGTTTTGAGCGTCTAGCCAGAGAACCCAATTTCGTGTATCTGTAGACCATGTCAAACATACACTATTGGTTTAATCTATCATTCTCTCTCTCTCTCTCTCTCTCTCTCTCTCTCTCTCTCTTGCTGTTTTTTCTTTATTTCTTCTTCATGTACAACATTTCGTAATGCTAGACCCCCCCCCCAAAAAAAACAAACAAACACAGGAAACAAACAATGAAAACGAATGGTAACATCAATGATATCAACGACTACAACTACAACTCCATACAACTGAAGAGACAACTTCGCACCACTCAAGACACAATTCAATCTTCTATTGAATTTATATATTAAAGTTTCTTAAACACTTCTAATCAACCATTTACCACACAACGAACATTACTAAACTTTTCGAATCAGTCTTGTACCAGACATATAAACATTACTTCTTTTGTAAAGTACACAATTGTTTAATTTTTATATAAAAAGTATTTTAATACAATATCCTGATTACGTATTTTTATTCTCATTATTCTTATTTTAATACATTTCTGATGGTAGACTTAACTAAACATGGCCAAATTAAATAAAATCTAAACCACTATTATAACTTTGTCCACCATAAGGTCATGGTAATTTGTTATTTAATCTAAAAGATTTTAGCACTTTAAACGTTAGTTTTAGTATAATTATATATATTTGGTTATATTTCAGTAGACGCTCTGTTTATTCATTAATCTATATTTTTGTGTTCGTTTACCATACTGAATATTCTAAAAATTCAAAAAATATGCGCCCTTCGACAGGATTCCAAACTTGAATAGAGGTAACTATAGTCAGATCCGGCGTGATACAATGCGATTTAGCTACAAAGAGCTCAGCATATAAGGCAGAAATGCGGCTTTTTGAAACTTTTCCCGTCATAGTCTCCTAAAATGTTTATATTTACTCAGTTTCGTGTTCAAGGCTAAATAATGTTAAGTAGCTACAGAAAATGGCATCGACATTAGCGGCTATAATATAAGGAACGGAAACAACAAAGACATAAATATGTGTATTACTTAAAAAGTAATGCATAATTATCAATGAGATTTTTACCAAATAAATGTTAGAGTGTAATGCATAAATATTATACAAAAAATTACATAATATTTTTTTACTAATAAAGATTAAATGGAACAAAGGAAATTCTCTATTGGATTCAGGTCGAGGCTCTGGGTTATTATGGTGATTCGTTCTTCTTCAAATAAAGACATAACCTTCTGACACTAGTGGCAAGGTATATTGTCCTGCATGAAAAGTAGGAGATTCATAAAGATTATGGTGTAATCCTGGTACCACATCCTGCTGGAGTCTGCTTTTGTAAATTTCAGCATTGATATTGCCATGTACGCTGATGATAGAGCCAACTCCTGCAGATTTAAATCATTCCCCACCATCACACTGCCGCCACCAAACTTAACGGTTTTCTTGAAACATTGAGAAGATGGTTTTTCACATGTACTACGGCGTATGCATGTTTTGATCTCAGAACCAAATATAGTAAATTTGGACTCGTCACTTAAATTAACTGTAGCCAATTGCGCGTCAGTCAATCCAACAACATGTTTTCTCGCATACTCCAGGCGTGCCTTTTTGAAATGAAGGGCTTCGAAGCTGGAATAGGGGCATGCAATCATGCATTTTTAAACTCCGTTTAACCACTTTCCGTGAGATGTTATTATCTGTCTCTTCATTAAAGTTACGGGCATTGATGTAACAGTTTCAAAACGGTTTTTGTAGATATTCTAACAGTTCTTCGTTCTTCTCTTTGCGATGGTTTTAGAGGTCCTAGTTTTTGGATTTACATCTAACGTTTTATCGTTTAACGTTTTATACCTGCTAATTTCACGATGAACGACACTTTTAGACTAATGAACAATATCAGAAATTTCTGCGAATGACTTTTTTTTATAGTAAGTGATAATAAGCATTATTAAAGATAGGTTTACGTTTACAAACATATTTTTTTAAAAAATCTTTCGCTTTCAACGTCACTTGATGTAAACAAACTCTTCATTGACGCAAATAAATACTGTCAAAAAAACATATTTTCAAACTCAAAACATTTTAATATTCTTTCCTATACATATTAAGACAGTATACGTGGTTCATCACTATGCTATATATATATATATATATATATATATATATATATATATATATAATGATAAAGCATGTACTCTCATGCATATATACAGAATTATTAGAAATTCAGCAAATGAAGATGTCTTAAATTCACATAATCATTTTTATAACAATGCTTTAAAAGTAGTGGATATAAGTGCTGTATTAATGATATTTTTAGTCAGTATGTACTCACGAAAAGAAAATGGAACAGGAAAATTATTTAGTTCCCACCTCTTTTTAACCAAATGTTTTTCAGTAAATTAGGCCAAGAAATTTGGCTTTAATCGAGAAAACTTTTCTGAAAAATAAAGCATTAATTAGGAGTTTCAATAAAAATACACTAAAATTAAATTTTAATTGTAGTGGTTATCTAATTTTTTTAATAATAACATTGTAAATAAATGTTTTTACCTAAACGAAATAAGAGTAATTCCAAAACTGAAGATAGGAAATGAAAAAGGTTATTGTAAAAACACGATAGAGTGTCTATTAGAAAATTTATAATTTAAAAAATATATTGTTTATAAACATATTATTTTTTCTGCTGATGAACTTAGATCACTGGTGCCCCCTAGGTTCGAATTTGCACGAGATACTAGATTAGAAACTAGATCCCACCCTTTTTCAGTGAAACCGATAAAATGCAACCGCAACTTCTACTCCACAGTTTCTTTTCTCGCACGTCCCGACTGTGGAATTCCCTTCCACAAGACTGCTTCCCCAACGGCTACAATCTCTAGGAGTTTAAATGTAAGGTCAATAGACACCTCCTAACAAACTAACTCGCTTCCATTCTTCAAACACTCTTCCCACCCACCCAACTATCTATCACCCCCATTCTGACATTTCCTATATCTAACCACTCTTTATATTTACCTTCCCCCATGTAACCCAAAGCGCAATAGTGGCAGTGGAATGCCTTGATTGGGGTGAAATGATTAAAAAAAATTAGGATAGATACAAGTTAAGAATATATAATGAATTACTAAATATATGTACTCTGAGATGAAAATATAAAAATATATTCACACTACCAAAAGTCCCTTTAAGAATGGTCAAAAAGATGTCTGTTTTTTAAAGAGCAGGGATATATATATATATATATATATATATATATATATATATATACACCTGTAAATGTATTTTTCGTAACTAAAATGTATACATCTTGCTGGAAGAAATTAGTCTAGCCGAAAAAGTTAGTTTTCAACAAATTAATTGAACATTACCAGATGACGTGTTAAAAGTTTTAAATCTTTAAACAGAAAATTCTGTTTTCATAAAAATCAATTTACTTTTAAATAAAAATCAAATTTAATAATATATATATATATATATATATATATATATATATATATATATGAAATCTATTACTATTTATATACTGAAACCAATATATTTTTCCAGTACGGAAATTAAATTATCGGATACAGCTTTCGTATATACAAACGAAAGTTATGTATTTCTGTAAACCTTGATGATCGCATGAAAAGTAGCTAGGATGTTTATCTATTATTTTGAGATGATGTAGTATTTATCCTATTTACATTATTCGGACTATTGTTCTCATCTTTGTACCATATGTACGACGTTTCGCACATATGTGTACGACGTTTTGGCCGTTGTACGCTATTGCATTCTTCAGGTCCTAGGAATTTCGAACCAAACCATTTATTACAGTCAATGCGTTATATCTTTCTCATTCCTTGCGTAGAGCTTCTTTTAGTAGTCAAGAACAATCTTAGAGAACAAACTTAGAGGGTTAAGGGAAATAACTCATAATTACCAAAATAGGCTCTATCCAATAAATGAGAAAGATATTCCCCAATGATTTTAATAAAGGGTTCGGTTTGAAATTCCCTGGGAAGTTTTAATAAAATTTCAGGTGAGGAATCTCATGCGAATCAAAGCCATATAGCGAAAGCATTTTGTGGTAGCTGTGTTTTAACACCGTTTTTATCTATCTATCTCTCTTTGTTGGGATGTGCCTGAACACCAGACAACGCATTGAACAAATACCTGTGAATGAATTTGCGCGTTGAAAAAACAGTTCAATCATTGAAATAGTGCGATGTCTCAAGTTACTGAGTTTTTTAATTCGCAAATAATAAAGAGTAAACTTTAGTCATATCATTTCCTAGAATCGCAGTAATTATCTACATTTTTCATTCGTACTCCTTTATGTGATATTTCAATCTCCAGTTTCCTTAATACTAATATATATATGGTTCTAGATCAATCATAAATGGCTGGTTTATTGTTTCTTCGAGGATCATTTTAAGCCTCAAGTCTCAGTGAGTCTGTAGTCATCAATACTGCAGAGAATAGTATTAAAATATCAAAATATGCATCTTGAAATGATACCATGAGTATAGTTTTCTTAGATTCGTTTTTTTTTATTTAATCACTTCACACCAAGCAAGGCATTGCACTGCCACTATTGCGCATAGGGTTATATAGGGGAATGTAAAGAGAAATAGTGTTTAGATATGGGAAATGTCAGAAGTAGGGTGATAGATGGGTAAAGTTACCGAGGCTGAGGGTTGGGTAGATGGGAAGAGTGTTTGAAAGAATGGATGCGAATTAGTGTGTTAGGAGGTGACTATTGACCTTACATTTAAACTACTGGAGATTGTAGCCGTCGAAACAATCACTTTAAAAGACTTCCACTGTTGGGAAGTGCGAGAAAAGAAGCTGTTGGAGTAGAAATATTACGGTTACATTTTATCGATTTCACTGTAATTGACTGGGACCTAGTTGCTAATCTAGTATCTCGTGCAAATTCATACCTAGGGGGCACCAGTGATCTAAGTTCATCTCGCGCAGAAGCCGTGAAAGTATTTATAGAAGAGACACAGGGAAGCCACGTCGCGCCGGTGAGAGAGAGACTGCAGCCTGTCTGCCAAGTCGGTATCGATCACATTACAGACTCTCCGAGGTATTTTGTCAAGAACCCCGAGGAGAATAGCAGGGGCACCCGACCAGATGTGGCAGCAGTATTCAATGCACGGGCGGATGGTAGATTTATATATGTACAGGTTAGATTCAGACGGAAAAAAACTTCCGGGCCCTGCACAGAGAACCGATTTTCATAGCAGCGGATTTAGCAATAGATTCGATATAGACATTCCACTTGAGGTCCGCTGAAAGTGTAAGACCAAGGAGGCGTAGTGTTTTACTCTTTGGTAGGCAAGCCTGGTTCATGCTAATGGGAGGTCGGTGCGATTATCTATGATGGTTAATTGATAACAGCTTCGTTTTAGAAGCATTCAAATTTACGAGCCATTTCTTACCCCAGTCCACTACGAATTGGAGGTCATTTTCAAGTTCGGATGCAAGTTTAGCTTTGTCGCCCACACCAGATTTTTGATCAAGGCGAGAGTAAACTGTGGTTTCATCGGGGTACATACTTACTTGGGATGTTATGGTATCAGGAAATCATTAATGTAGATCAGAAAGAGCGTAGGACCTAGGATAAAGCCTTGAGGGACACCCGCGTTCGTATGATAGTTCAGGGTGGCATTCCGTTTAATACCACCTTCAATATGCGGTTATAGAGGAAAGACTGGATTAGGTCAAACAAATGTCCAGTTATATCATAGCTCCGCAGTTTGCGTAGAAGGCCAGCATGCCAAACTCTGTCGAGCGATTTAGATATATCCAAGGCAACGGTTGGGGTTTCGCCATTCTTGTCGAGAACCTGATATATATACTCGGTGATGGTCGTTAGCATATGACCAGTAGACCTGGTGAAGCGGAAACCATACTGTTTGTCCGAGAGCAGCCTGTGTGCAGTGAGATGCTGAACCACCTCGGTGTTGATAATGGTTTCGAACACTTTGCCAAAGTTCGGAAGAAGGCTGATAGGGCGGTAATTTGCAGGGTCCGAGTATTATCCTGTGTTTTTAAATATAGGAAATACAGATGAAGATTTCCAACAGACAAGAGAGTAGGAAGCAGATAGGCAAAAGTTGTAGAGCTTAGCAAGGACAGGAGAGTTCAGGGGGACATTTCTTTAAGACTATCATTGTTATTCCATCCCCTCCGCTCGCTTTGTGAGGGTCAAGTTTCAAGATTATGTTAAAGACGAGCGAGGGGGTAATGTAGACGTCATTCACCTGAGCCTCAGTTCTAGGTGGGAAAGTCGGGTGTAGAAACTCCAGAAACGAATCCAGTCTCGAATTGGTCGAGAATCTGCGAGCAAAACATTCCGTCTTGTCTGCTGAGGAGACGAGGACCTTAAATTTATTGATTAGTGGAGATGTTGAAGACTTGCTCTTGTTAAGCACTCTTTTACAGAGTCGCCAGTAGTCTTTGATGACGAACGTAGAGGATGCTATGCGTTGCTTCATTCTGGCAGCAAACAACATATTAGCTTCGTTAAGTATCTTTTTACACTTATTACGAGCTGAGACGAAAAGGCGCCTGTTTTGGTCCGACGCGTAGCATTCGATAGAGTCGGAAGAAATAATTCCGGTGGGCAATTGCGGCCGAGCAAGCGGGCGAGAACCATGGAGGCGAATGAGATTTAAGCTGAAATTTCCTGGCAGGGATGAAAGCATCGATACCAGCCTTAACCCAGGAGAAGACCTTGGATGCACAGTCTTCGCCTGGAAGACTAAAAGCTTTGTTTCGTGGCACGTCACAGAGTAAGTCTCGGTACGAATCCCAGTCTGCTCTTTGGTAGCAGTAGGATATTCTACTTGTCTGGGTTTCTTGGGTAGGGTGGGAGTGGAATGAAATGTTGACGGAAACTTCGGTGTAGTCAGAGTTTTCGAGAGGTCAGTGCTGTCTGGTAGTGCAAGAGTCTGGGATGGGATGGGATTGAAGGAGAGGTCTAATAGTGAGTCCCTTCCGTTATGTTTGTCGGGGAAACGCGTGGGAAAGTCCACTACTTGCGTAAGGGATTCGGTGACTGAAACGTTCATTGTGTGGTGCTAAAGACACCAAACACAAATATATGGGCAGAGGGATGGGAAGAAATGGCTTTGTCGATATTATCAGAGATGCTGTCAAGTAACGAACAGTCAGAGGAGGAGGGGGAGCGCTAAGGAAAGAAGAGATAGCTAATCGAGCTTAGAAGTGAGAGACGGAAGCACATGAAAGAATGATATATGGATTCAAGAGATGTCATCCTAGCTAGCGGGAGATATTCGCTGACATACACACCAAACCCATACATATGAACACTGGAGTCCTTCCTGAATAGGGGAACGTAACCAGGAACGTAAAGCTCAGAAGAGAGGATAGAAGGGTCAAGGTTAGTTTCACATAGGGCTGAGATATCAGGTGAGTTACTGTGAAGGAATGATTCTACGCTGTGAAAGTTAGTACATGTTGTTCTTCGTTTCTATACTGGCAGTGAGATCGTTATTTTTCTTTACACTTCAACTTCTCTCTCCTTTTTATTATTATTTTTTATTATAGTGGTAGTTTGTTACTACTTGCCCGTCTTAATTCAGACATCATTTTGCCCTTTTTTGAGCTTTTAACACACTTCATTTTTTAGCGTTTTCATTTCAGGTTTAGCTTTTCTTTTTAGTTTCAATGGTGCAAAAATTTCTCTTGTTATTTCGATTTTTAGATCATGTCAATCTAACTTATCATCTAACCTTGAAAACATTTCCTTTTCTATGTTGCATTTGTTTTAATGGCTACCCATTTTCTTTAATTATTTTGTTCATTATGCCAAACTCCTGGGAAAGTTTAATTATATTAACATACCTTCTTCTCTACACTTTAATGCATTTTATTATTTTCCTTATTTTCCTTTTTTTTTTAAAAAAAGCCTTTTACTTTTTCTAACATCCAGATATTAAAATGTATATCCTACCTTCAAGTTTGCAAAACGTTTACAGTAGGATCTCTTTCGTAACCAACCGTTTACTCACAAAACTTTTCTTTATTTTATTTTATGCCAACATAACGATATGTAAAAAAATCTTGATAAGTATTGATGCGAATACGAAAAAATGGTCAATCTACAGGCGTTTGCCATCGCGGCTAGACGGAACTTATTAAAGATGTCTGTTCAATCTAAAGAGCACACATATTGTTTATAACGCAACTATACTGAGCTGATGTTAGTTACAGTGAATGACAAAGATGTCATCCATCTCGCATTATCAATTCGCTTAAAAGTTCAGTACGATGAAAACATCATTCATTATATCTTGTTTCTTCCAAACAGGCTTGTTTAGAAAATTTCACAAGCAAGAGTTGCATCAACTGTAGTCATAATTATGACATTAATAAAGAAGTATAAATAGTGAACAAATTGTTCATCTCTAGATGAATAATACAATTGAAACAGGTTCAAAAATAAATAGAACTTTTTTAAATATATGTCAACAAATATCTAAAATACTTATACTCGTTCAGTCAGTTAAGTGTCATTCGTGATACACGCTTGGGCGATCATGTCTCGAAAGATACATGACTGACTGGGCAGAAAATTATCCCGCAGTAGGTTGCCATTGCTTTCTGCGGTAGACTGGTTGCTAACCAAAGTTATAGAACCCAATCTGTCCTGTTATTTAATCCATAACTGGAAGGAATAGACGGATTAATACCTTTCCCAAGGGTATATTTGCGTAAATGAATGCAATGTATTCAACTGGAATTCGAACACGGGTCTCCAATTTCTCGTTTCGAGCCAATAACCACTGCATCACAACACACATCCGACGATGTACTTGTTGCCTAATTCAATTTTCTGATCTCGGTGTTCTGTTGGCATGTAACAGGGCTCCAGTTAATTTACAAAGTTTTCTCATTCACAGTGATCCGATTTCTAATATATATATATATATATATATATATATATATATATATATATATACGTCAAAATACCAACTACTATGCTTGGAATGTTGGTTATGGCCTTGTTGAAAAATTATCAGTGATTGAGCTATCGTTAAAATGCTTATAAACACATTTACGAATATTGATTTGTAAGAATGCAGTGATATTTATAAAATTTAGTTAAAAGTTTGAATAGGAAAATATTACTGTCCCTGCTTGCAATGATGTAAGTTTCAAAAAAATGTCTGTCTGTCAGTTAAATGCTATACACGATTCTCACTTGGGCGATCATGTCTCGAAAGAGGCATTACTAACTGGGGAGGAGATTTTCCCGCAGTATGTTGAAATACATTTAAAAATATTGATTTATAAGTATTCAGCGATATTTATAAAATTAAGTTAAAAGTTTGAATAGGAAAATATTATTACTGCCCCTGCTTGCAATGAATTAAGTTTCAATAAAATGTCTGTCAGTCATTTAAATGCTATACATGATTCTCGCTTGGGCGATCATGTTTCGAAAGAGGCATTACTAACTGGGGAGAAGTTTTTCCCGCAATAAGTTGGAGTTACATTATGTGGTAGACTGGTTGCTAATCAAGGCTATAGAATCCAATCTGTCCTGTTATTTAATCTACAGATGGCGGTAAGAGACGTATTAAAAACTGTTATGAGGGTGGTTGCGCTTAATTGAATTCAACAAATTCGACTAGATTTCAAACTCAGCTCTCCTATTTCTCGTTACGAACCAATTTCCACCACACTACGAAGCACATAAATTACATGTCACATCGCTAGAAGATATTGAATAAAAATGAAATAATTGGTTATTATTTTTGAACGACTATAAATAATTTAATAAATATTTTCCTTCTCAAATACGAGTATACTATTAGAACGAGGAATGGAAATGCAGCAGTTGTTTTCTTTTAATTGAATGCAGATACTTGTAATGGTTATTAAAGCTTAATTTACATAGAAAATACATAAAATGATCTTCATACCAAACACCTTGTTCACGAATAGAGAATGAGTAACATCATAACAAAATGAAGAATGGGTAAGGTTGTTAGAGTGCATACCATTTGTAGTATTTTCTTGATCAATAAAAAATTGCCAAGCATTTATTTTCAATTGTCACGTTAGATATTATGCTAAAATCAATATGTCTTTCTCCTAATTTTAAGGCTACAAAAGGTCTCTCATTTATTATCATTTTCCTGTAAATATCCTTAAAATTTTATATACATTTTTATTGCCTGTTCTCCATTTTGCCTGCTTTTTCTTGCTCCTAATGTATGTTATACTAATATTGCTCCTAAATCCTGCACTGACTTTCATTTGTTTAAGCATATCAAGTATGACACGCTGTTTACCCGTGTCTCTATTTCCCGTTAACCGCCCGGTGAGTATCAGATTCTCCAAGCCCTTCTTCCTCATTGCATGTCCCAGAAACTTCAGCTGTTTCTTCTTGCTGTTAAGTATAAGATCCATTTAATTTCTATCCTCTACAAAACCTCGTCGTTGCTCATATGTTATGTCCATATAATCCCAACGTCCTTCAGCAGAACCTAATATCTGTTAATTCGAGCCTTTCCTTCATTTTTGAGATTGAGATTCAGTGACACAAAGGAGGACGCACTTCACATAACAGTCTAGTATTTTTTTCTTTTTTGACAGAACTGATAAAATTTTGAAACCTTCACACCTTCCTGAGTTTGACTTCTAACACTGATGCTCCTTATTTGTTTCTATTAAAAATAATGTTCTATTTTCTTACTTTTATTCTTCACCGATTATCTTATCTGATATTTCATGTCTTCTCTTTGTAGATCTGCTATCAAAACAGTGACATTTGTGTAGTGTATGTGGTTACAGTTTCCATTGCCTGATAACAAATGCGGATATGTCGCTATTTCATGTAGAATCACCTCGGTTTAAAGGTTAAACAGATCCGTCATGGATAACTCAACACAAAGTAACACTTTTGAAATTTGCTGCTGAATATTAAAATAGAAAAACAATTGAAATAAAAATAAATAAATTTACAGAATGCTTGTGCAGTAAAACAAAAATTAATAAGCGGATTCAAACCAGGTTAGCTACAGAAGTCGTGTTATCAAATTTCTTAAAATTTCCTTGCGTTCACATAATCTTTAGTGACGTCAACTACGAAAAAGAATATCTTCAGATTTTGAAATAAAGAAACTACAATGAGTTTCTTAAAGAAGTGTAGTCTTCTATATTTCAAAAACTATATAAAAAATGGAAACAATTTTTTTCAGAAAACTAAAATAGATTTGTAAACACCCATTTCGCAAACAAATATAGAAATATGTCATCTATGAAATACAATCTTTATTCAATATATATATATATATATATATATATATATATATATATATATATAACTAATAATCATCATGTTTTTTTTTAATTTTGTTACACGTTGCATTAAAGAATATACTCGGTATTTATTCATTCACTCCCCCACCTAACTTGATGGGATGTGACAAATAGATAAGTAAGATAAATTTCCCAGTCTTTGCTAATTTAAGTCACACTGTCATCAATATTACTACAGAGACAACATCTTTAATATGTGGTGAGTACGAATTTAAAAAAATATGAAAAATACTTTTCTTTTCTTCACATGGTTGCAAATTCGTGAGCCAGTGTGAATATCTTTTTTTGAAATTTGCTTATACGAGACCAAGACAAACTTCGTTAGCCAGTATGAAAATATAAATTAACCAATCAAACGGGAGCGATTTACAGAAATCAACAAATTGAACTTTCAATTCCTCGTGTAATATTTCTTCCCGCCCCATAAATGTGTTTAAATTCAGAGGGGACGGCGTGACCAAGTCGGTCAACTTATTTCCGATCAATCAGAGAGAGAGAGAGAGAGAGAGAGAGAGAGAGAGAGAGCATTTTTCTCTAACTCTCTCCTCCTCTTTTTCACAACTAGCCGTATACAAAAAAGATGACAAGACATTACTACTATTTTGTTGATACACACAAAACGTAAACTTATCATTATCTGTAAGAACCACATTTCGCTAAAACGAACAAACACTTTCACAACGAATGGTAACCTGAATACTTCATCAAATTCTTTCTTTTACCAGCCGTCTGAATCATCTTGATCCCAAGAAATATATCAAATTATAATGAAAAAACTTTTGTCATATGTTACGTCAAAATATGTTGTCTATCAGAGAATCCTGGTGTATCAGCTAGCTAACATGAGAAATAACCCCGTAGTTTCTATGTGCAGATGCATGAATACATTAGATATCGGTATATGAACCCGACGTGTGAACATTTGATAAGCACAGCTGCACCTAGAGTATATGCTTGTGGGACAAACCGGAGTTAGAGACTTTCATACATCATATTGATAATGTATATTTTTCGTTCGAAAAAAGGCCCTAATGTCATATATAAAATTATCGAATTTAACTGGACAGCTGTATTACGATAAAATGTTATGTGTTGCAGGATTCATTTAAACTGGTGGGTTTTGTTAGTCCGTCTAATGATACATTTGCGTCTTTTTCTTTGGTGTCACAACCAACATCCCGAAGAATCTGGCAACGCAATCGAAAAATAAACAAAATCCTCCTTATTCTAATTACATATTCTAGATATTGAAACCAACATTCTATTATTGAATTCAATCTATATCAATGTTTTCAGATTTTTCGAATTTTATGGGAAATTCAATTGGCAGAATTTAAAAGAGATACGTTGAATTTCTAATATGTTTTTCTTTTATTTCATACAAATGAAAAAGACATAAAACAAAGAAAATGTAATTTACCAATGTGCATCAGCGGTGATTGACGTGTTTGAGATTCCATATCTGTGTATATTTGTTTAGTTCTATTTACTCTGCGAAGCGAATTGTTTGTGGAATTAAACAAAATTGCATTTTGCCATTCTTTCTGGCAAAAAAAGCTAGTCTGAATTTTAAATTACATTTAAAAGTTCTGAGATTTCGTTTTCTAATATATTACATTGAACGGCGGAATTATTTGACAGGTACCTCCGGCCGTAATTTAGGTCATCAAAGAACAAGGATGATTGAAAAATGCATCAGGCCGTAGATAAAAGTCAAAAGTAACAAGGATGTGGTATATACATATAACCAACTGTAAATGATGCCAACAACTTTCAACAGACAAACGACCACCGACTTAAAAAGCAATGGACCGCAGTATGTGATTAACATATACATCCGGCCGTAGATAAGGTCAACAAACCGACAACCCTTAAAAACAAAACTGCGAAGGAATTTTAAGACTATATGAAGTCTAGAAATTTTGGGCCAAACAGACGAAAACCTCCGCTGGGTTTCGACTCGCGATGGCCCATTTGAGTGCGTGCTCTCCGTCTACTCTATTGTTTAACACGAGTGTTATCAACGAAGAATACAAATATAATATTATATTTGTATAAGTACGAGAGTCATTCAAAAAATAAGGTGAATGTTTCCATATAATGGCTTCTAATATAGATAGAAGCTTACTTTTTTAAAAATTTTCAATGTAGTCTCCCAGCAGGGTCACACACATTTCCCTTCTGTGCACAAGCTTCCGTATTCCCTCAGCGTAAAAATATTTCGACTGGATGTCTCAGTCAAACGCTCACAGCACTTTTGACTTCAGCGTCACTTTCAAACTTCGTGCCTCTCGGGAACGCTTTCAAAGGTCCAAACAGGTGAAAGTTTAAAGGGGCGAGGTCTGTGCTGTATGGGAATGAAGGAACAGTTCCCAGTCCCGGTCGTTGAAGGTCTGCACAGTTTGGGCTGCTGTGTAAGCTGACCTTCGAGTAGGTAAGGTCATCATGGACAATTTTGTGTGCTGTCCCAACAGACAGGCTAAAACTCCTTAAAATGTCATCCACTGTCACCCTTCTGAGAGACTGAATGAGGTCATTGACTGATTCGATCAACTCAGGAGATCTGAATTATGTAGGCCCCCCTGGCCTGTCTTCAGACTCAACACTGCTCCGTCATTCTTTAAACAATTTAGCCAACTTGTAGACATTTTTTGCTGAAACATGTGACACCTTACAGAGTCGACATTTGCTATGAATTTAAACTGCAACCAGTAACCAAATCTTGATATGTGACCCCTGTTGAATCCTGGAGCATGTTTTTGATCGGCCATCTTTGTTAATCTCCAAAACATTCAAAGTTTTTTTTTCAATCTGCTAACAAAATTAAATCCCTTTGAATAATAAAGGAAAAAAATTTAAAAGTTAGCTTCTATCTGTTTTAAAAGACCTTATACCGAAAAATTCACATCATTTATTGAATGATCCTCGTACATGTTTCTCGTTATTTTTCCAGGTCCAGTGGCATGTACAACTGTTTTAACTGGATTTGAAGTTTAGCAGCTGAAATGGTAGACAGTGGGGTTTTCTGAATTCATGTGTTTCTTCAGTTTGACTTCGTGCGGCATGTGGCCCTGAGTATGAATCAGTGAGCAAAGATATTCCTGTTAGTAAGACCTTTAGTGGTGTTTGTCAAATTCCTATGTCTATATTAAAAAGAATAACAAAGAGAGCATTAAGAACCAACAATGTATGATTGTTGTATGTTTTAAGCTATATATAGCTAATTCAAATGGAAAATGAGTTCAACATATATACAACGGAAAATCTTTCCTCTTTGTTTCCATAAGTGGGCTAAAATGATAGTAACATTATCAGCTAGTATTTTACACGAGTAAATAATTTACCTTTTGTTAATTGATACATAATGTACTTTTTTTGTTTATCAAAGGTGCGCTTCCTTATTTATTAAGAGTGTTTGAAATCAAAGCAACTTTTTTCCTTACTGTTATGAGACCTACCCCTTTTGGACTATATTGAACTCTTCCTATTATTATGAATACCGGGCGAATAGGCCTCTAGGGTTGGAGTTGAGTTGGGTTGAGTTATCACGGTCTAATACTTGGCAGTCAGACTGACTTATAACACTATTTCTATTTCCCGAGTTCGTGTTTTCTTCCGGACCTATTCTTGGTCCACAACACCTACTTATCCTATATTTTCTAAAATTGTGATATTTCCACATTATCAAAATTTATCTGGTAAGTTTAATGGGATTATTTCTACGTATGATTTTATAGATTTACAATCAAATTCCGATTGATTCCTCGGTCTGTATTCGTTTTAAAAGAACGTTTCGCCTAGCATGAAACATTACAAACTAATATCATACTTGCCTCAAAGTTATGATCACTTACTCATAAACACTACATATTTTTATATAACTCTTGGTGGAAATTACATCAAATTTTTAATTTTATTCTATCTTCTCTTATTTTGTCTCCTGTGTCAATTCAGTAAGTAGACAAATAAGGCTATCCACCAGTTTCTATTCCTTGTAGGTATTAGAAATGTTTGTCTTCATGATATCTCTCCTAATCTGTTCTGAAAAACTTATACACAATTTTGACAACTACAATATTCGCTACTATCGACCGCACATACTGCTTTCATCATTTTTTCTTTATTTTGGTTCTACAAAATATAAGCCCTCTTTTACAGGTTATAAGGATAAGTGAGATTTTGTTTCCATTTTTTATTAAAACATTGTATTGGTTTACATATTCAGTTCCTGGTATTTTTAGCATCCTTCTGTAGAACCAAGTTTCTGTTGCCTTAAGTCTCTGCATCATGTCAAACATTCTGTTACCTATATTACATAACAATCGATTATTTTATTACAACATACTTTGCTGGAAATAATCTTTCGCTGTTTTAATGTGTCTTTGACTTTCGTTACCACATTTTCTTTTCATAGATATTTAAAGTTTTGTACTTCCTTCGAGACATGATCGCCCAAAGCGTGTAACACGTATGGCACTTAATTGACTGACTTCCTTTATGGATGTGTTATAGTGCAAAAGATTCTTCTTCTTCTTCTTCTTCTTCTTCTTCTTCTTCTTCTTCTTCTTCTTCTTCTTCTTCTTTTTCTTTGTGCCTTGTTGTTTCATGACGTAGGGAATCATGGCTTACCACTTCTCCCTACCCCTGTGGCTCTTAGCACACTTTCTTCTGTTACACAACGCAACCCCTGTTCTGTCATCCACATGCTCAGACCTTTCAAATATGTCATCCGCTACTTTCCCTTATCTCTCTTTCTCTCTATTTGGCCTGTTCGTCTCGGGTTATCTAAACCTTCCGTAATCATCACAGGTCCTAATAAAATTCAGCTGTCTTTTCCTGATACTCAATATTAATTTACTTTTCGCCTTCCTTAATCATTTCCAAAACCTCATCATTGCTCAATCAATGATATTCGTAGCATCCTTCTGTAGAACCACATTTCAGTTGCTTCAAAATTTCCCATCATCTTTAATTATATTGTCCAGCATTCACTGCCATATTGAAGAACTGACATCATATAGCATTCCAGTACTCTCTTCTTTTTTTAGCTAAATTTCCTTCTCTTAATATTCTATCAACTTGAAAAGTGTAATCGGAGTGCCGAGTTCAAATTCCAGTTGAATTCATTGCATTTACTTTAACACTTTTTCCCTTGGGAAAGGCATAAATCCGTTGCTTCTCCCTCCATCTATTGAATGAATAGCAGAACAGTTCGAAATCACTCTACCAAAGAAAGTAACGGCAACGTACTGCAGGAAAATATCTACCTCTCAGTCCTGTCTTTTTTGAGACATGATCGCCAAAACATTGATCGCGTATGGTAATCAAGTGACTAACTGACTTACGTTATATTATGATATTTCACTCTTTATCATTGACTATAGCAAATGTACTCTTTACTCAATTATTCAATTGTTTACGCTGTCTCCTGCCGTATACAATTATTATTCATTAGTTATACTTCATAGTAACTTATTTAAAAGTTAGAAGTTAATTACAATCCGTTCCGAGAAATGAATGTTACTATTAACAGAACTTAAAAATGCAATAAAACAGAATTATCTTTGTATATTCTTAAAATTTAACCCAATGGGAGACTAGTAAGATTAGTAAATATTTAGGTCAGAAAGTGTAGAGAAATGACAGCTGATTAAATGTGTCTTAGTGTCAACACTGAGAGTCAAAAATATCTAACAAATCAGAAATTCCAGACAAATACATAAGTATAATGGTATTTTTTTTATAATGGTTCTCAGTTGTCTATGAATTCATCAAAGAATGAAAACTTTTAAGTAACGAATATTCTGTAGAATTTCCAAAAAAAATATAAAAATACAAAGATTCTTCCAAAATTCTTTTCTCATATTTGGCTTTCCTCTGCACCTGAGCCACCATCAGGAATTTTTTGAGAAAAGCTCGTAATTGGAATTGTCAGGGCTGAAAATGAAGAGAAGCTTTCAACTGTCACTTTTTTCTGGCAGAGGGCAGACAATTCCATCATTGAATTCTGCAGAACAACAACAAGGATTCAGTCCTTTGATATTAATGCAACCTTGTTAAACGAAACACTACAATGGCACACACATACACATGCTCGCACAGACAGACAAAAACACAAACATACATACATAAACACACATACACATACACACATATATATATATGCGCGCGTGTGTGTGTGCACTCTGCAATATTTGTAACATCTAATATATGTGTGTGTTTGTGTGACTGCGAATGTGCGTGAGTGTACGTAACCTAGGAACACACATCTTTTAACAAATCTCTATTCATTTATTCGTGAATGAATCGGATAATAAGCAACGCAAAATATTTTATTTAATTTCCTTGTTGCAATACAGGATTTATTCCAACCACTTATATATATATATATATATATATATATATATATATATATATATATAATTAAAAGAATTAATCAGATTTAAATGGGAAAGTAATTATTGTCCAAAAATCAATCAATGAAGAATAAGAGAGAGAATAAACAATAAATTTTTAATGATTCAAATGATACATCTCACTACCGTCATCAATATTTCACTGACACATTGCTCGTCTGTGATATATAAGGCTACTGAAAAGAATATGCTATGAAACTGTGAAATTTTTACTACCTCGAGAGAAAAACCATTTGATAGTTCAGATATGATTGTCCTCCCTTTTTTAGAAGTATATTCTGGTATTTATATTTCAAAGTTTTAATTTTTTAAATTTTAATTTTACTTTTTAAAATTTAAATAGTTATATAAAACTTTGTGATATACGATATTTTTTAGCGACAAAACAATTTAAAATCATAAAACCTTCTAATCAAATTATTATTTCAGGAAAATAAGGTTGCCGCATCTACAGAGAATGCTCGTTTCAGTTCTGTTTGTAGTTAATACCAAAATAATTTTATATGTCTGTGTGTAATGTCAGAATCACGAGTAAAACATTATTTTCTATTCTAGTCATATATGATGCACATTTAAATTTGCAAATAATGACAATCTATCCACGGGTTAACCATCGTGAGTACGAGTTTTCAAGGCATAAAATGCAATTTGCTATATGACGAATGGCGTGTTTGTCAACCAATCTCATTATTTCGTAGTAGGCCATGTGGTTTGAATTAGTCATAATATTTGTCTATACGGTTTTTTCTCTCTAATTCTTAAATGCAACTTCTCTTCCACGACTTGAAACATAAAATTTTACTTGGGGGTGCATATCTATGATGCATTTTAAGTAAACGAATTAAATTGAAGAGGATAATATACTGACTTAGCCTCTACAGAAAGAGATATTTTTTTTTGCATATTGTGTATGGTGCCAGAAATAACTACACTCTGAGCTGGTCAAGATAGATTTGACCGAAAGAAACTTGAATGCTTCGGCGTAGGCTGTCTTTCATCTAACTAGTGCTACTGAGTCAACAACAAAGAAACGTACTAAACAATAGGAACAACATCATTTGATGACTTTCAACAACAGAAACGACTAAAATGTCTGTCATATGTAAAGTGAAAGATTACAGAATGTTAGTGTGGAAGTCCCCCTCAGTAGATGAAAGAGCGATATCTATAAGTAG
Organism: Ascarosepion bandense; assembly: GCA_037127315.1. Taxonomy (NCBI): domain Eukaryota; kingdom Metazoa; phylum Mollusca; class Cephalopoda; order Sepiida; family Sepiidae; genus Ascarosepion; species Ascarosepion bandense. The sequence goes on from JBBBDQ010000845.1 coordinate 1,550,697, forward strand.
ACATGTGTAAACTATTTTCTGGATAATGAAATATAAAAAAAAAGTATTTAATAAATTTCAGCCGACAGTAGAACTTGCTGTAAGTTTAATTAATGCACAATATTTTCGTATAAGGAAACGACAAACACGTATCGTTATCATCTGACGTAGAGCTAAGTTTCATGTAATAAATCTCGGTACTTCAACATGAAATTACCTGTTGTGCATAGTCATTCACATATTAATCTCATATGACAAGAAATGCCATATTTATGATTAGGATGCTCTCTAAAAGGGCATTACGAATATGTTTTATTGATTATGCGAGAGCATTCGACAAAACACGCCACAAAGAATTTATAGAAATGCTCTGCAGCCTCGACATTTTTGGGAAAGCCATCAGTGTAATCAAGAATCTCTACTGGCAGCAAACTGCTTGCATAGGGACAGGTAATGATTTCAGCAGATTTAAAAAGATTGAAAGTGGCGTAAGACAAAGATGTGTCTTTTCACCGGATCTGTTCAACTTGTACAGCGAGAATATTTTGAGGACCCTAGATGCTATGCCAGGATATGTTATCGGAGGTTACAATTTGAATAATATAAGATATGCAGATGATACTGTGCTGACTGCAGACACGCAGAGAAATCTACAAGATCTCCTACAGAAGGTAGTTGAAGAGAGTGACAAAAAGGACTACAAATAAACTGCAAGAAAATTGAATGCATGATCATCAGTAAAAAGAGCAACCGGAAATGCCAAATGCAGGTGGGGGGGATATTAAAATGAAGCAGGTACAAAAATTGAAATACCTAGGATTTCTTCTAACACGAAAGGAAAAGTGCTGCACGGAGATCCGAAGGTGAATTGGTAAGGTGAAGGACGCGATCCAGAAGCTAAGTAAAGTAATAACACAGGAAAATTTCACCAGAAAAAAGTACTGGATAGCTATGGGAGATCAGCTTTTCAATATAGCAGTGAATGCTGGACAATATCATCGAAGCTGAAACAAAAATGAATCAACAGATATGTGATTCTACAAAAGGATCTTGCGGATATCATGGACCGAACATGTGAGCAATGATGAAGTGTTGAAAAGAATGGCAACGAAAAGAAAATTAATAGTGATCATCAGGAAGAAACAACTGAAGTTTCCGGGGCATGCCATGAGGAAGGAGGGCTTGGAGAACCTGGTGCTGGCAGGCCAGATAGAAGATAAAAGAAAAAGAGGTAGGCAACGGATAACGTATTTGAAGGGCCGCAGTAGGTGGGTGACGGAACGCTGATTGCGGGGTGTAACAGGAGAAAAATTACTAAGAGCCATGATGGATAGGGAGACTTGGAAAGCCATAATCGCCTACGTCCTGAAAGAACAGGGACCATGTATATATATATATATATATATATATATATATATATATCGATGTATGTATGTATGTATGTTAGCTGGCAACTAATAGATGATTCGGCCTTCCAGGATTTTTATAAAGTTATATATACACATATATATATATATATATATATATATATATATATATATATATATATATATATATTATTCATATCACCCCGAGCAAGGCGGTAACGCCACTGACCTGCAGGGGACTACGTAAAAGTGACAAGCTTGGAAAAGAGAAAACCGGAAACCACATTCTAAACAGGGAACAGGCGATGAGCCTTTTCACCTGTTCAATAGACGTGGGTAGAGTATAAACCGGGCGATAGTTTAGTCTATCTACGCCAATTATATATATATATATATATATATATATATATATATATATATATTTATTAACGCATTAACTTTACACTTATCTTTTAAAT